>VZTU01008960.1:38959-53459 GCA_013400835.1 Zapornia atra
TATGTAAGAGAAATTCACAGCAGGCTTTCTGGAATATAAATCTCCTCTGAACAGTGTTACTGTGGCCACAATTAAATAAGGAAAAAAGTGGTGCGATAAAAAAGGATTAAAAACCTTACTGAAACTCAATTATAAGTGGAACCTTAAGATATATATGTTATTGGCTGAGCTACAATAATTAACATAATTAATGAATGCACAGAACTTTTAGAGTGTAAGACATGTTATTATTTAATATTCTTGGATTTCTAATCAATTCAGTTCAAATCATTACACACACCTTTAATAGAGCTGGATTTGTTCACAAAATAAACAACCAAACACATGCATTTTCAAATGATGATCATATTTAAAGTGGGGAGGGGGTGTGGCTGCAATGGGGGTTCGTGCTGGGAAGTGTAGGTGAGCACCTGAACTAGAAACACAGTGCAGCCTCCAGAGAATCAATCCCTGCGGGAGCTCTGGATTTCTGAAGGTCTCACTGGAGGTCAGGCTCCACTCTGAGATGTTGTAAGGATGCTCTGAGGCACCTGAAGAGCTGGGCACAAATCCTGTCCCCACAGGTACAACCCCTCAGATACCTGGTAAAGGTAGCTGGCTGCTTCCCACTGAATGTTTGCTAAGGGAGACTCACCCTTGCTACAGGTCCCTCACTGCCAGTTGCTCCAAGTTTCCCTTTGTTTAGTGTGCTCTAGTTGTGCACAATCCAATAAAGAACAAGGCCAGGTGGTAGATGCCCAATGCCTCTTCTCTAAACCCTGACTCTTCCTATTTGGTTTTTGGCTTGTAAAAGCCAGCTGTTAGGGAGGGTGAATGTTCTTTTAGTCCCTTCATGTCCTCAGCAATGTTTCTAGAAGCAAGCTAGGGCTGTGGTGTTGCACATCTGTATGCAGCAGGAAAAAAATTTGTTATTTCTTTACAGAAATACAGGTTACCTCATCCACAGGTGAGTTCCTGCATCCTGAGAGGTGTGGCATTGGCTTTGCAAAAGTGGATGCTGAAACCATGATTTTTGGATTCTGCAGGAACTCAAACTCATCTCTGAATGCTAGCTGGTAATTGCTAATTATGTTAGAGCTAATTGCTAATATGTTAGAGCAAGAGGGACTGGGAAGATGCTCTTTTACTAGGTCCAAATAGCCATCTTCAAAGAGATGTCATAGAGCATCTCAGGGCCACAGGAGTCAGAACAGGTACATGAATGACTTGGGATCAGCTACATGCCTTGTCTAAATTTGAAGGTGATGGCATATCTCCTCTCTGTCTCATATCCCTGTTGCCCCTGCCCCTGTAAAAACACTAACTTAGAAGATCCATAAAAGATCAGGGGGGCAAATAAAACCACAGCAAAGGTTAAGGTGTTGGCTGGAGGTTGAAGCGTGCTGGGATCAGGTCAAGGTGCTGTGCCTGCTCCAGTGTCAGTGGTATATGAAATGGGAGGCAAATAGTCCCTTGTGTGGCTGCTCCCTGCCAGCTTCTGCACCCCAGTCCCTGGAAGGGGCCATTCTGCAAGCCCCTCCTGGTCCTCCCTGGTACGTACCATGTAGACTTGTTTGCTGGTGTTCAAGAATCATTGTAAGTCAATTCACTGAATAATGAGAGATTAATATTTGGAAAGGGCAAGCAAGAGCAGGAGACAAGATGTGGTGTATGTAGTCTGCATGCACAAATAAACCTACCTGTAGGATCACAGAGGGTCATGGTGACATGCTCAGGCACTGCGGAGCTTCTGCATGCAAAGGGCATCCTGGACGACTTGCCCCAAGGCCAGGCAGAGGGGTTGACTGCTGCCAAAAGTGTTTTTATCACTTCCACATAGCCTTCTGTCCTCCTGAGTGATGGTGGTATCCTCTAGATGTGGCCTGCCCTTCTCTTTGATGGGATGTGATCAGCTTGACAAGCCATTTTCTGCCGTGGATGGGAGCAGGCTGTCTGCAGAACAACTCAGGTCCTTGGAAGTGGGAAAAACTGGAGCTGTGTTCCTGTGCAGCTGGGTGTGTGTATTTGCACACAGGCTGCATCAAACTGTTTCATTAATGACTTTTCTCTTGCACCCACAGCTCACAGTCGTGTTCAGGTGCCGATGCTGTAGCATGGTGCTTGCTGCAGCCCCATCCCAGAGACCTGTCAGGATGGGAGAACGGGGTAGAAGAAACTTGCCTTCTACAGCAGTCTACAAAAATCAGACTGCTGTAACTAAAAGCTTATCTAATTTTTAAAAGAACAAAAATCCGAAGAAAATAAATGCATTAAAGACTAGAATGTTAACAGGAATATTGACTTCCAGTCCCTTAGAAGAAAGAAATCTCTTTGACTTATTCTTGCTTTTAAATAATACTTTTAAATCACCTACTTTGAAAATAGGTTCATATATTGCAGTTTCCCCACAGTGTGGGCACTGCTGGAAAAATCCTTTGCTGAAGGAATGGATGTCATTAATGTGTAGTAAAAACAGTTTGATTGATTTGTTCTGGAGTCTGTTTTAAGCTGTCTAAATTACAGTGTTTTCCAGTCTAATCTGTCATATTTTAGAAGAAAACCATCAACTAATGTTTTTAATCATTTATTTATTGCCTAACAGGGGCTGCTCAGGAAAATGCTGCTTTTTGCAGGATTCAGCTTTGAATAATATGTTGTTATAGTCTCTTTAAGTTATACCTCCACATTTTTCTTGGCATCATCAGGAGCTTACTCCTCTGTTGTAGCACTTCATAGGTGAAGAGAGGTGGCTGAAGAAAAGGCAGATGTCTCTTTTCCTACACCAGGACTTTCTCCCTGGGATTCAGCAGCTGCATAAAGGTGCAGTATCTTCCAACTGCAACATCTTGGTTGGCCCTTCACACTCCTTCTGGGCTCTTGCTTAGCAGAAGGGGAATGGGAAGAAAATCAGCCTCAGCCAAATGGTAACTGATGCACCTGAACTTCTTCTCATGGGCTTATGTTCTTGTGCTGTGTCTGGCAGACTTGGGACCAGGATCTGGGCTGCTTCTGCTGTGACAGGGTGCTGAGAGTCTGCACCAGGCCATGCTGAGGACCTAGGGCCTGGTTGTGTTCAATGGCTGGAGCTACATGTGCTGATGAAACCCGAGTCTGTAATTAAAAACCCTGAAGAGTAAAATATTATTCAATGACAAGAGTAAAAATGAGGCAAAGGAAGAGAGGAGTTATTCTGTCTTAGAAAACAATTTCTGTTCTTCATTCTTTAGCTCATAATTCACCTGCCATTTGCCTTTTTGATGTATTACTTCTGCTGTGTGTAGCGTTGGAGACTTCTGAAAATGTCTGTGAAATTAGAGCATGATTTGAATGGAACATAAGGCTAATTTTATTTGAGGTCATATTATCTTCAAGCAAAAGTCCTGTGTCCAGGTTATATCCCACTACTATGTGTTGTTTGTACAGTCAATGTCTCTTGAAGCCCAAATTCTCACTGATTTGGGCTTACAGAGAAGGGTCTTCGCTACCTCTCTTTCCCCCTTTCTTCCTCTAAGAAGCTGTGTTTTTCCTCTTCCTTAAGTGTGCAAGGCAGATACCACATCAGGGAGAACCAGGATTAATCCAGTGAGGGAAGACCTGCAGGGAGGTACCCCACAACATACATGACCAATGCCTGTTCTTGTCATGCCCTCTTGGGCAGCTCTAGCACACATTGCCCAGGGTGGTCCCTTCCCAGAAGCAGTGGTGTGCAGCAGCTCAGGCAGCACACTGCAAGAGATCACCTCCACTCATCTGTACAGCACCCTTTAGCCATATGGTGACATTTGCATCTTCATCCATCACTCTGTATAATGAAAATGCAGGCATTTGTTTTGCTGCAACAGTTGTCTTCCATAAATGTCTTGACATTTATGTACCACCAAAAGACATTATGTTATGTCAGGATTTTATTCTTGTGGCATTATCTACCCTAATTAAGGCTGTCCCTACCTGCTTCATCCATGTAGCAAGTAACAATGAGGTGATTTTGATTTCTGAGGCTTTTGAAGTTCTAACAAAGGGGGAGGATGGGTGCCACATCCCTGCAGCCAGCTTCAAACACTGCTCAATGCCATGCCATGCAGTAAAGCCCTCCAGTGCGTGCTCAGAGCAAACCTGCATCCTCAGCTGCAGCTGGCGCCAAGGATGTGTCCAGCAGCCCCAGCACTGGAAGAGGACCTCCTCTACATTCCTGACTACTTCTGCATCTCTTTTGCAGATCCACTACTGCAGACAGCCCAGGCGTCATCTGGGGCCATTTGTTCACCTCCAGCTTCTGCAAGGTTGTGTCCTCTCCCAGGGTGCATCAGGGCTGGACCGAATACTCGTAAGGCCACATGCAGGATGTAAATCATGTGGTTTGTTACTAAATACCAGTAGTATCCTACTCGTGTGTTTTAGCTCATGGAGAACAATGTAATGGTTAGTAAAAAATGAACCACATATGAGGAAGAGAAATCACCTCCTACAGCTTTTACGAATTTTATCAGACTGCAGGGCAAGAACATTTTTCTTCCTCTATGCAAATAGAAGCAGTTTCCTCTAGCATTTATGGAAGCATCTTTTATACTGATGCATATATCTATCTACATATAATACGATCCCTGGACAGTTAGAGATGCTCTAAGAGTCATCAGGATTTAAGTACAGTGAGCCAGAGTGGGTAGAGGGTTCAACAGCTGATTAATTCTTCTTGCTGGAGTAGGTTTGCAATAATGAAGTGCCCCTCACCCCTGCAGGGCTCTAATTCAGACAAGGAGACAAATGCCTCGAGGGTACTCTCCCAGAGCCTCTCTTCCCAGGCATGGGTGAGTGGTGCTGTGTCCCAATCACAGCTTTGTGTCCATTCAGCCACTGGCTTCTTAGAAGACTGTCATTAAAATCAGAAACCTTTTTTTCTGCTATTCCTTCTAAGAGATTGAGTGTTTGGCATATTGAATGCTTCTGGTTTAATGACAGGGCTTAATGACACCCACCCCCAACGTGGGGCCAAATTTCCTGGTTCGTTTACCTGCCATTCAACCTCTCACACGTCAAAGTAAAACCATAAAATGTCTTAAAATCACAACTTGGTTAAAGAAAAAAGAAGGATTTCTTTTTTCTTAAAAAAAGACTTGATTGCAAATGGAGGCAGGCGGGTTTGACAGACTATGTCAGTGGAAAACAAATTCAGTAATAACCTGCAAAATGATTGCTTCTGAGCACAGCCAGACTTCTGCCTCCCACCGCAGCTAATGCACCACTGCCAGTGCTGCAGCAGGAGGGACCTCCTGACACCTATGCTAGCCTTTAAAGACCAGAAGATGTGCAAAGATCTGTTCCAGCTGGAAGCCGGCTGGATGCTGGGTGGATTTGGTATTGTGGAGTGTAAAGTGAATTATCCTTATGGTTAGTATCAGACTTGTTTGTTTCTGTGTCTCGTGGGGAAATACGTATTTGGGAAATTAATGATTGTCTCCAGCTAAAACCACTAAGGGAGGTACTTTCATGTTTTAATTGTTACTACTGAAGTCCCCTAATTTTGTAGTCTTGCTGCTTTCTCTCATTAGCAGAACTGTATTTTAAAATAATTATAACATTTCTTCTGATGAGTTTAGGTCATTTAGCCAGGCCAAACAAAGGTTAGAGGGGATGTGATATCTTGTAATAAATTTGTTGGGTGGTAAATGCTGAGGAAAGATCTCTTTTAGTTGAAGAATAATACTAGCTCAGGATTAAACAGCTACATATTCGTCATAAATATATTTATACTGTAAATTAGAAGACAAATTCTGGGTATCTGAAGAGGCAAGTTCTGAAGAGCTCATTTGGTCAGGGAAATGGGAGACTTGGGTTTGTTTTAAGATGAAGCTTCATGGCCACATGTGAGGGGCAGAGTAGGTGAAGATAGGTATCCTTGGAGAAAAAGGGTGAGGTCTTTGCTGTGAGACGTTGGGTACAACAAACTAAGTCGAAAGGGTTTTTGAGGAGACGCTGGATTTCTCTGCTAGTGCCGTGCTTGTATTGTTACCGCATCACGTTTCAGCTCTCTGGGGTGCCAGGAGGGACACATCTCCTTGGCCTCCTCTGGTGAATCGGGATGGTGGCACCGTGCAGTGATGCTGCTGAGGTGTTCAAAGCAATCTCAGTGCATGTCCTCTTTCCTGCTGTGCTTAAACCTGTCACCAGAACTTGGTCTAGACAGAAAGGACAGCTGAGGGCTTCGCATGTCTTCCCTGGTAGCGTGATCCTGGTCTGCTTTGTTGGTCCATCTAGGATTTTTTAGGTTTCTAGAATAGCACATCAGTTTGCAATGACTAGAGAGCCAGTGGTGTGAGTGATGTCCCTGATCTCTCCTGTTGTCTTCCTGTGGGTGGATCTTGGTTTATTATTATAGGCTTTGAGTTCATTGCAGAGAGGGATGCTCTGTGGCCCACAGTATGTCCAAGCAGATAAGTGGATGTCCTCAGGTCCCTCTATGTTTGGCAGTCTCTGCCTGGCACCTTGTGATCATGACAGTCCTCCAGCTTGGTGTTCCTTTATGAACCCAGTTACACTGTCCATTGCCCTGAAAATGGCTCTGGAAAGCGAGAGATGTTTTGTAACGTTTTTCTGTCCAGGGTGAGTTTTTACAAAAGATGTGTTATAGTGACTAAAATTACCCTTCTGTGTCTTATCTGCTGTGCACTTTTCCCAGTGTTCATACGTGAAATCATCAAGTTCATTTAAATGAAGACCTTTTTTTTCTTAGAATAAGTTTTTTCTTTTAAAATGCTAACATAACTACTGGGCCTATGGCAGCATGAAATAGAACGTTTGCAGAGTGGGAATAGTTTACAAAAAAGCTGCTTGTTTAGCTGTGTGATGTCTCTGACCATTAGCAGTGTGTTTTCTCTGTCTGAGACATGATTGTGGAGTTAAGCCTTCTCCTTGGTCATAGGACCTGCTGGGTATTAGTTGTAGCACTAACTGTTGAACTGCTGTTTGTGTGAGTGATAGAGGACGAAAAAAGATCTTGATTGCAATTAATTAGAGCCCTGGCCAGGCAATAGCTCCTTGCTGCCTAGCTCTTTCCTCCTCTGTTGGAGCAGGGTACAGCAGGAGTATTAAATTCCAGTTTTCATTACTAGAAGATGAAAGACCAAACAAACTCATCTGTCAGGGAGATTTCTTTTGGAAATATCAGCAGGGTCAGAGAGAAAGTGAGAGTTACCTGTCCAACAAGGAGACAAGCCTGAGGAAGATGATGTTTGGGCAACTCCACTATTCTGAAGTCTGGAGCTGCATAGACATGTCTGTGTATGTGCATGCAGGTAGATTTGGTGTGGCCATGGCAGCAGTTGTCCTTTTTTCAGAACACTATTTCCTACTGGTGTTTTCATCTTTCAGTAGGGAAGGATTTTTGTTTGGAAAACACAGCTTGGAAATAATTAACCTTACATTACATTATGCTTTTTCTTTTAACTGCTTTGCCATGGGCAAGCTAATGAATTGATAATGGATACCTTAATAAAGAAATGCAATAGGTCAATGAATTGTTGATAACCATGGCTAACGATTATCTACAATCATGAATGCATAGCACCATCTCTAATGCTAGCTGTGGGAGCCTGGCACATCATTTAGAGACTCTTTACAATCAGACTCTGCATAGAAATTGTGGACAATGGTTGTTCAAAGCCATCCATTTCATGGTCTGCCAGCTGCCTAAATGAGAACTGCGTGGGTCTGCACCACCAGCATCCTCTACATGCAGGGGCATGTGGTTGCTTCCACATGTGTGTCAGGCTCTTGTCTCTTAAAACAGTTGAACTTGCTGTGCCAGGTGAGGTTTTTCTGGACACCTTTTTCATTGCCCATGAACAGAATCAAATCAGCCTGAATTGTTAGGAATATTTTTGTCATTCTCCCCAGTTTACAGGAATCTTGCCACTTCACTCCCTGTAACAAGAATAATTTTCTTGTCTTTTGAGGATTGCCTTTGATTACATAGGAGCTGAAATGCATAAACTTGTAACCCTTAAAAAGTAATTCCCTCTTTCTACTCAGAACATGCAGCAGTCTCACTGCAAAGAACAAGATCAGTGCCATCACTCCAAGACTTTGGAGTCACTGGTGTAAAATGAAGGCTTCTCTAGACTGTCCAGGCAGTGTGTACAGCCAATGTTACTTTATTCCTCAAAGTTACCTGCTTTTCATGGCTGTTCTGTCTCTCACACACAAGTCATGCGCGAAGTTGATACTTCAAAGTCCTAGAAGCAGTGGCTGAACAGCAGCTTTCTCCCTCACCATAAATACCCAGGTTTTCCTGGTCCTGTTTGGCACCCCGACTTTGTGAACATCCACTGAGCAAGAGCCACATAGTTCCCAGTGCCCCAGTGCCAGGCTGAAGCAGGCTGTGAGGGTGGTGCTCTGAGAGATCTATGGGCTCTCCAAATGATACAGTTGAAAAAATATTTTGGAAAGCTTTAAAGTCTACAGAGTTTGACTAGTTTATACAAGAAACAGTGGGCTTGTAATTCATTCTTATATAATATTAATGACATTAAACAATCTTCTCCCAGATGATCTGAAAAGAGATTTTAATTTCCTTCCTCACATTCAGATTTACAACAGAGAATAAACTACAGAAGGCACCACATAAAGCCTCTGCAGAGGCTCTAATGCACGGTGTTAACTTTACTTCTCCCTTCTGTATACACATACCTAATCAGGATTGTAACCATTTTTTACGGGATCTTACAGAATCCTCATCACTGTGGTATCTGAAGGGTTTCTGTGGTACTTCTGTCAGGCATGGGCCATGCTGTAATATGTCTTCAAAGGGAAAAATACACTTGTGGAAGAGCATTTTAATATAGTGAGTATTTTTGTTTAAAGATTTTTGTTTAAAAATTTTAAATCTAGATTTAAACTGTTTGAGTTTCAGGTCCTATTGATGTTACATGGCTATGGTGTTGGTGGCAATAATAAAAAGCTGTGGAACCAAGGCTGGGTCACAACTGAAGATGGGAACGAACTTCTTACAGAGACAGCAGTGATGAAAGCACTGTTCACCAATGCTACCTGGCAGGGCACCATGAAAAACATGAAGAATTCAGACCGAACTTTTTCTGCCTGCAGACATGCAAATGGAAGCCAAGCCTTCCTGAGCCATCAAGTCTAGCCTCCCACTATCTCTGTCTGTCACTTCATGTTTTTCCATTCACATGTCTGCCAAACCCCACTTCAGCACGCTGCCTTGCTGCTGTCCTGGCTGAGAGGCAGCTCCAGAGCCTCTGGGAACTTTCCTCTCCCTTCCAGGTTGATACTATTAGTGGCAGCTTGTACGTTTTGTTGTAGTGCCAAACACACCTCTTGGATTTAATAATTCTTCCTTCTGGTGTTTAGTTTATCCATATTGTATTTCAAGAGAAAAATCCCACCACTCCTTGCCAAATGTTTCTGCAGCCAACTGCTCCAGGATGTTTCATGTCCTTGTGGAGACTGGCCAGCTGCTCTTACCCATCTTGATGTGTGCCGGCCCTAGTCTGCCTTCATTGATACTGCAGAGAAATGGCATTCATTGTATGCCACTGCATTTAAAAATGAGATTAAGTTAGCAATTCATTTCCTCTGTTTTGTAGTAATATCATTAAATGCTAGTCACTATATGAGATAAGTCTATAGCCTTCTGTGTCCTTAGGGGTATTTAATTACCCCTTGCAAAGTGTCAACGGTGTTTTGCTCCAAAAGAGGCCATAGCTGGTGGCTTGGGCACTTTGGCAGGTGGTGGCTCAGATCCTTCTTGGTGAGGGGTCCTTGTGGAAACCCTTGTTATGGAGATCTGGGCAGGCCCCTGGGCTCCACAGCTCTTTCCAGGACACAGCAGGGATACAAGGTGTTGATGAACCAATGTGGCAGTCAAGGAGGGAATCATGGGATTTGAAGCGGTGACTCTGAATCCTGGAGTGGAAAGTTTGTAGTTTTGGAGCTCCAATGATGTTTCGTACCTTGAGCCATTCCCCTGGCTCATGGGCACCAGCCTTGTGACCTGGAAACCTTCACCTCTTCTGCAAAGTAGCAAAGCGTGGGGAGCTCAACACATGGCTGCCTGCCATGGGCTGGAAAGTCTCCAGTTGAAAGGCGTGGATGCCAGGGAAAGGACTTTTGTGGCTCCATTGCCACCAGCAGAGGGAATATCACTGAAATAGGAAGAGCAAGTGGTTCGGTGTTACCTGGAATATTTTTGTAGAAACCATGGCAACAGTCTTCCTCAAAATAATAGCAGCTTCTCTGTCTAGGAGCTCATCCTGCACTTGCTTAAAATGTTACTTGTTGCTAATCCCATTGCTGTGGCTGGGCTGCCCGAGCATGTGAAGCCAAGCACTGAACACTTGTTTGAGAATTTGGTCATTCGGCCATCGTGGCTTCAAAGGAACAGCTTGAGGGTAATTTTCCTCAGTGAAATCTCTGCCTATGCATAGGACTGTGCATGTCCATGTATCATTTTCACCTAGATTACTTCAATTTCTTGATGTATAAAAGCTCTTGCAGTTTGCTGTTCATACTGCATTGTTCTGGTACATGGACAAATCACTCTGAAGCTGTGCCAGAAACAAGTATTTATGGCCTGGGGAAGGTCTCATTTTTCAATATTTTTAATCATTATGCTTTATAGTAACTACAAACTGGGACTGCTTGTCTATTTACTCAAGCCAGAGTGGTTTGACAGTGGTACTAGGTACTTTGTAAAGCAAAGCGAAATGCAGAGAAGAGAGCTGCAATCCGAGAGGGCTTGTTTTCCTCATGCAGGGGGCTGGTAGCATTATGGATATGTGGATTTTGCTTACTCTGCCAACTTATGTGTATTAATGATATTTAAAGTTCACTGCGAGGAGAGAATTTTGGAAAATTCTAAGGACTAGTTTGGTCCCAGAGCTGTTTTATTTGTTGAGGTCAGTTTTGCTTGGTGCTATCTCTAAAGAGCACCTTCTCAGAAGATCCTACAAGATCATCTCTTGTTGCACCAAATGGGCTGCTTTCTGCCACCCTGGGGCTGTTTTACACCTCAGGGGCTGTGGCAGAGCATAGGCTGCTGCATGGCACTGCATGGCAGCATTGTGGGAGAGCTGGATGCTGCTACAGCAGCTCTCATGTTTCTCACCCAGTCCCTGCAGCAGGACCAGGGACATAGGGAAGCTACCAAGGAAGAGGATGTGTGTAGCCTTGTACTTCCTCTCTACTTTGCTGCAACCTCTCTGGCAGCACATTTGTCCTGCTAGCCTGAGGATGAATAATAGTAACAGTAATATGATTTTTTTTTAATTTCCAGAGATTTCTCAACTGTACTGTCACATTCAAATGGGTGAATTACTAAATTAAAAAAAAAATAATCCAGGCATTCCAGGCCCATATTTCTTGATGATTTTTTACTAACATGAGTCACTGAACACTGCTATTAAAATAAAAACTATTGTCTTAGTTGCTACAAACAGTCGATGTTTTACAGCAGAAGTTCTTTTAGCTGCAGTTGCATAGAACCTCGTGCTTTTTACTGAGTCAGAGGGATGGGGTTTGAAGAATACATTAGTGCAAAAGGAAAATCTCATAATTTTGCTGCTTGATATGGTGATCCATCTGTAATTCAATATCATCAGTCTTATATCAGATGGTAATAAAATCATTGTGGGGTACAAATCTGATGGCTATTTTTTTCAAAACTGAATGGAGGTCTTTTCAGCCATTTTTAAGGAGCTCTTCTTGCTGAGAGTATAAAAATTGCTTTTACTTGATCCAATTTCACATTAGGACAAAAAGTAAATTTCATGCTACATTTCATTTTCAGGTGCAGGATATAAAATCATGAGCTACAAAAGAAAGCCATGTACTGTTCCTCTTCTTTGCCTCAAAATAACAACCACAACAACAACAAAAGCATGGAGAGAAACAGGAGCTTTCCTTTGGAAAAAAACACCAAAATTTACCACCTAGGGTGAAATCAAGACATTCTGTACCTTCCTATAGAATACATTTGGGCTCTTTTTCATTTAAAGGGCAGTGATTTGCCCACTGGAAGGCCAGGTGATTATATCCCCTGCCTACTTCAGTTCCTACTGCATACACAATCTTCCATTTGCCACTCTGACTGATGGATATTGAGGCTGGAAGATTGCTCTGGTTGTTTAGTCTGACCAATATGCAGTGTGCCATAAGGATTCACCCTGGCCCACTGATCTACGATTTATTCTCCAGAAAGATACCCAGTCTTGATTTGGAGAGACGAAGTGACAGCTGAACATCAATGCCTCTTGGTGCTTTGTTCCAGCTGTCAGCATCCTCACCTGCCAGACTTTGTGTCCTCATATCTCTAAGGTGGAGATGTCTGCCATCCATTCTTGTTATTCTTAGTCTATGACAGACAGTGCTTGTCTCTACGGATGGTTATATTTCAGCAGGCAGCAAAAGCAGCCATTATTCACCTTCTGAGCACTAAGCTTTTATATCCAACTTAAAAATGTAGTAATTTTTAAATTATGTAATTAATGTACTAGCCTAAGACAATCTATCCATAATCAGAATTTTGTCCCTTATCTTTGGCTGAAGACTAAACCTCAAAACCAGAACTATCACCTAGCAAAGGGCAGTTCAGATAACTGGCTTTTGTTTTTTTAAGGCCCTGAGACAGTACATTCCTGAAAAAAACGTAATCTGAGCATTTCCAAACAGCACAAAAGAAAATTCACTGCCAGGGAGATTAGCATGTTGATACACTGATGAAAAACTGCAATTTCTGACCATGTCAAATCAAAGTTGGCTGCACTTCTTCAGTGGCCCCACATTTCTTTATTGTTTTGTGATGAGTATATTAAGAGCAGAAGAAAAAAAAAATCAGAGATCAGCATCCCTGTGGAAAACTCATTCAGAATCAAACTAGGCACAGCTGAAATCTCTTGACATCTTTCTGTGTTGCCATTACAACAGGTACATAAATAATCTCTCTCCCAGGTGCGACTGTATCAGACAAATCATAACTACTCTAAGAGCTCTGTGTGATACGCAGTAATTAGTCCTGGCTGTCAGCTAAGCTTTCAGGGGTTCTCTTCTTGTTTCTAAGGCTAAGTTACAGTGATTTTTATTTAGAAGTAACAAAACCCAAGCAATGAAATTACTGAAATCTGGACCTGCCCTCTCAAACAGAAAGCCAGGAGACTGTTTCTGATCCACCCCATCTCCATTTATCCAAAGCATGGAGGCCATGTGCCCTGGGTGACCAGCACGTCCATGGAGCTCTCACTCACCCACTGTCTGCAAACCTGTAACCTTTACTATAAACAGCTGTAGCCTGTGAGCTCCTGCCACTGTCCAGAGCCACCCCTCCCATGGTGACAGCCATGAGGAGTGCTCATCTGCAGGGTCCTGGCCCTCACCGTTGGACAAGGGCTTGCTGATGTCACAGGCAGCTTGCTACTGGCCTTCTGCTGGAGGCTCCAAGAGCAGATGCTTTGGGAGGCTTCTGGCAGGACTTTGATGTCAAGGAGTGTTAAAGACCTTATATGAGGGCTTGTGGACCCCATGCACAGATGTATAACTTTTTGGATCCTAGCAAGGCAGATACTTCTGCTGTGTGGGTCTGTGTATCAGTGACTCAACCATGGTCTATTTCTCCCCTTTGTTCCCTCCATCCCACTGTTCATCCTCAGGGAGCTTGTGAGAGGCAAAGAGCAGCTGATGGCAGTTTTACCCAGCCAAGACATATAGGTGCATTACTAGTTTTGTACCAGAATTAGAAAACACTTTGAAGTTCATCTTCATCTTTCATTCTTACCAGTATTTTGAGCACCTCAAAGCAGGTTCCTGAAGCATAGCATTGTGCTCATGTTTTGCATCTTGGTCAGCAAGTTTTCAGATAGTCCAGATATTTAAATATTTTTTTTTTTAAATTTTCCAGCAAGGAAACATCTCTACTGATTGGCATTCCTGTCATGTCTAGTATAGACTCTCACAATTCCTTTTCCTTCTGTCTTAATACAAACTCTACAGGAAGCCTGAGATTGTACAGCACGCAGCTACGTGACTCATAAACAATGCCAGCCAACATGAGCAATTCACATCTGTGCTTTGCTAACCATGTTTCATCTTCCTCAATTTCAAAACAGAGTTCAAAATCCTCATCATCATCTACAGAGTCACTGCTAGAATAATATTGAACTCTATGCCTTAGGGACTTCTCTGTCCTCCAGAGAATTCCATGTTCCAGGGGAGATAATATTTCTGGGACAGGTTCTTGGTTGCTTGTGATGCACAGGGCATCTTCAGTTGAGTATCCCTGTAGAAGGAGGGGAGAGCAGACTGACCATGAGCCTGACTGTGAAGTGTATAGCATATTCTTCTTTAAGACCAGGAATTGCTGCTAAAGTTAGTACCATGGCAGGAGTGTTGCAACTAAATGATCTTTAAGGCCCCTTCCAACCCCAGCCATCCTGTGGTTCTAATGCATGATAAGAAAAAAACCCCACAGAACACAACACCTAACCTACTCAAATATAAATATATATATATTTTT
>VZTU01008962.1:0-57210 GCA_013400835.1 Zapornia atra
TACTATTAAAAAAAAATTAAAATGTGTAAACATTTGAAAAATTGCATCAAATTGAAGCATCCTTTTAGATAAATCACTTTTCATATCCAAGACTGAGGAAGTATTTCAGGGGACTTTTTTTGAAAAATAATTATCCACTCTCCCTCAGTTTCCTTCTTTTCCCCTCTCTAAGGCAAGCTGATAAAAAGGAGAGCAATGCCATAATTAAAAGAAAGACATAGCAAATTCTTAGTTAAAAGAAATCCAGTTTATTTTCACTGATAGTATTCACAAAAAGGAGCAAAGACGTCTGGCAAGTACACCTGGGGGCATTTTCCTTACAAATTTATTCATTCTTTCTTTGTTGCTTCATTTGATTTAAAATAGCAGTAATCTATCGTGTAAGTACATGTTTGCCCGCTGTGAATGGAAGACACAGCAGCAGCCATTACTGGTTATTTTAGGGAAAAAAACCCTAACATTTTGTAGCTGTTTCCAGTAGATTGATCTTTCCCCTTTGATTTAGCAGGAAAATGGGCTTCTGTTCTTTGTGAAATAGCATATATACCACTTGGGTTAGGCTAGTAATAAATGCAAAAAACTATTTGTGGTTTTCTCTTTAACATATCTACTTATTTCAGAAATCTTTATTTTGCGAAGAACCATGCATTGAGGCACAATGCTTATCAATAAAATATAATAGAAAGGGAAGGCATGCAGTTAATATTTGACAATACAGATGGAAGGGACATATCGGACCCTAGAAAAATTACTAAGACAAAAAAAAGCCCACAGATTTCAACCATCATAACCTGAAACAATCAGTATAAAGGTGGGGCTTTTTTCATATGTACATTTTCCTCATAGCTTGTTGCATATGCAGTTTAATATATATGCTGGGTGAGCTCTGAAGTCTGAAGATGTCCTGTTTATTTAATAAAATAAGGATTAAATCCTACAAAGTCATGTTGAGTTAAACTCATAGCAAAACAACCAAAATCTCTAAAAATTTAATCAATCTGTCTGACCGTTACAGAGATTTGATTAGTCAACAGCAATTTGGTGAGCACACAACAGTGTCTGATAGGTCAGTAAAGTTCAATTGTAGTTATGCATTTAGTTACAAATATTACACAGTTTACAGTCTGATTTAGTGAATGTTCACAGATCTGCGCATTTTTCAACAAGAATCCATTTGTGTTATTACTTATTGCCTTCCTTATTTGAAAAACAGTTTTTTGAAAATAGATAGGAACTTATGGAAGACCTTCCACACTGTCAATAATCTTGATAATTTTGAATTCAGTTAGCAACTGTTTGCATCATCAGAAAAGCAATATGCTATCAAAGAGAATACTGTCTTGAAAATTGATATGTATATTATGGAAACTATTGGCCATTTGTGAAACTGGTAGGCAAAAGACTCACTTCTGTGACATGCTTTCAAAAATCATGCGTCTTTGCATGCAATGTATCTGAGAAACAAGGTATTCAACATATTTTCTTTGTGTCATCTTTTTATCTCTGCTCTGAGTGACTCAAGTGATTGAATTGATTGGGACGTTATTAGCATATGTCTGGAATTTACTATGAATGCTTTATTCAGGTTCAACTTCCTCAAAACACCTACACATCTCCCAGTGATGGTACAATTTCATTAAATATTTATGTTGCTTGGTAGCATTGGATGATGTCTGCTTGAAAAGATTTACCATCTGAGAAAACAAAAGTATAAGTGTACATAAACTTTTTCCCTCCTGTAGTCTTCCATTAGTAGAATGAAAATAATATAAAATCTTGAAACTGAATATTTTTCAATTTTAATCTTAGAGCTGAATCATTATTCATTCCAATGAAGCATAGTTTCGTGACATCAATGTCACTCTCATTCTCAAAAGAAAGTACCTTTTCTGGGAAAAGAAATTCCATAAACCCAGGGAGTAAGAAAAGGAGTAAAACATAGAATTTGTGAAAAGTAATATCTTTGTTTACAAATTAGACAGTTAATACAGTGTTGTGCTCTGATGCTAAAAATGCTAAAAACTTTTTTTTTTGCGAGAACCTGTTAAATACTGAGTACGCTATATTATTTCAGCAGAGAAGGAAAAGTGATCCTTTTTTTAAGAATCACTTCAAAAATGCAATTTGTCCTGAGCTTACCTTTGATAATCAACAAGATTCCCTATAATCTCTAAACTACGTTTTTAAAATTACATATGAAGCAGTAAGATAATACTTTTTAACCTGATGTAAGTGCTATTTTCAGTTCAGTTGTCCTTTGGCTCTTACTTTCCATTAATTTTCAATGAGATACAGATAACCAAGTGCTCAAGTAATGTCTGAAAATGGTTCTAAGAAACATTTTGCCAATAAAAGCTTTTAGAATCTTGACCTGCACATTTTAATCCTAAATTCTCCAATTACCTAAGAAAATGTGTTAGCTCTCTTTTCAATAAAATTACATCTTCTAACAGAGGAAGTGCATTTGTCTGCAAGAAATCATACTGCAATTATTCCCAATATTTTTATCTGAGTTGGAGTAGGTTTGGAACTGCTTTTCAATTGGGTGGGACACATGTGACAAAGATGGTGGAATAAAAAGTCACTTCTCAGCACTTTTATTTCTACCACAAAAATTAATCATTTAAATCCCTGGACTTTAATAATGCTTTGTAAGCATAGACCAAAAAACTGTTTTTGTAATTCTATCTGGGTAAAATGTATTTGTTTGGATAGTCTGAACATGTACTAATTTTGTAGAATAAAAGGGAGATAGGAGGAAGCATCTGGAAATATATGATAGGATTGTGCACAGTGGTATGGGAAATCCCACAAAGTACTTCTGAATACACTTTCAGCAAGAGGACAACTAAATGCTCTGTGAAGTGTATGCAGACTTGATTTTTATAGGGAATGGAATTGTACAGAAATAAAATTGATAAGGACAGTAAAGTTTTCATAAACTACTGCTCTGCCTCTTTCTTTCTTCCTTCCCCTTAGCTGATATTTTCTTGTGCAATGTGATTATCACCAGATCTCAGACCTTAATTGTGTGTGATTCCACATGGAGACAAAATCTGAGAAACTCAGGGAAAAACCTTGTAACAATGTGAAAACATCCAGAGTTTATACGTATACCTTTTCTATATCTATCTGATCAGTAATTAAAACAAAACAAAGTTTAAAGTAACCCAACAGCACGTCACTGAAATAAAAAAAATACTCAAATCTTGAAGCAATCCCTGTCAGACACCCATAAAACTACCATTTGCATTTTGCACTCAGAGTAGAATACATACAGCTTTCCATTCTGCACAGAGCAGTTCAAGCCTGAACACTGATCCTGAAACACCGTCATCCCAAACACAAAGATTTCCGAGATTACCCATATACCAAAATAGGACACAACATTGCTAGGCATGCCCTCGTGCTTTATAGGACCTAACTCCCTGGTTCCCATCTTAACCCATAGACTTTTGAAATTATACTAATGTTTTAGAGAAAATTAACTTGGTTACAGGTAGGTAGATGAGAATAATGAACAAAAATTACACGAAGCAAAAATAAAGGCAATATGCAATCTCTATTCCATGTTCACAGGGTTCTTGAGGACACCTTCAGTTTCTCTAAAAATCTATAGAATAGATTGATTCTTTGTTTTTTCACATATGGGCAATTATAATTTTATTAGGAAAGAGTGCAAATGAATGTGAAATTTGAATGTGTAGTGAAATGTATTTTTCTAAGGTAATTTCAGTGACAATGATACAATTCTCATGCTACTAATGGCATCTCATGAAGGGTTTCTATGAATGTTCCTTTTTTTCTAGTGATCTTGCTCCTGTGTTGTAAATCACAGCAAAAAGTCCAACTGGAGTCCAGTAACTAGAGGTGTAACCCAGAGGTCACTACTGGGACCCAGTACTGTTTGATCTCCCTGTTAATGACCTGGACAACAGGACAGACTGCACCACCACCTGCAAATTTACAGGTGATACAAAACTGAGAGGAGTTGTTGATATACCAGATTCTTGTTATGCTATTCAGAGAACTTCTCAGGCTGGAATTTAGGCAGAGAGTAATCTCACTAAGTTCAAAAAGGGAAAACTGCAAAGTCCTGCATCTTTGGAGATATAGCTCCATGAACCAATACAGGCTGTCTGACTGGAAAGCAGCTTTGCTTAGAAAGACTTTGGAGTCCTTATGGTCAACAAGATAACCACAAACCAGCAAGGCACCTTCAGAAAGAAGGCCAACAGCGTCCTGGGCTGCACTTGGCAGACCATTGCAACAAGTGATCCTCCCTCTCTGCTTATGGTGGTTTTGACTTGGATGAAGTTGATTTTCTTCATAGTAGCTAGTATTGGGCTGTGGTTTGGATTTTTTTTTAAAACAGTGCTGGTAATACAGGGCTGTTTTCATTACTGCTGAGCAGTGCTGACATAGAGCCATGGCCCTTTCTG
This sequence comes from Zapornia atra, assembly GCA_013400835.1. Classification (NCBI taxonomy): domain Eukaryota; kingdom Metazoa; phylum Chordata; class Aves; order Gruiformes; family Rallidae; genus Zapornia; species Zapornia atra. The sequence goes on from VZTU01008962.1 coordinate 4,443, forward strand.
CTTCTCACCCCACTCCACCAGTGAGCAGACTGGGGGTGCACAAGAAGCTGGAGGGGACACATCCAGGACAGCTGACCCAAACAGGCCGAAGGGATATTTTATATCATACGATGTTGTGCTCATCATATGAAACTGAGGGAAGAAGAAGGAAGTGGCGGACATACGGAGTGATAACATCTGTAGTCACAAAGATGGTGAGCGAACATGAGCTTCTTTCATTATTCTTTTTTAAAGCCTAGATAAGAGAAGGCTCAGAGGGAGCTTATTAATGTGTTTACAGATTTAATGTGAGGAAATGAAGAAGAGGGAACCAGACTACTCTTAGTAGCACTCATTGACAGGATAAGATGCCATGTGTAGTAATTAAAAGACATGAAACCCCATCTCAACATAAGAAACTACTTTTTTAATGTGAGGTATATCAAACACTGTAAAACGTTTCCCAGTGAGGGAAAAGAGTCTGTTCCTGGAGATACTAAAAATTTGACTACACATGGTCCTGGGCAATCTGTTCTTGCTGATCCTGCTTGAGCATTGAGTGGGGGTGGCAAGGTAGAGGCATGGAGAAGGAAATAGGTGATGTCAAGAAGTCCCTTTCAACCTCAGTGATTCTGTGATTTTGTGATTCAGTGATTGTCTAAGAACAACTTTCCTTTTGTGGTTTTTTTTTTTTTTGCTATAGACCAAAGGCTTGCTTATAGTGATATCATGAAATTGTGTCAAGAGCTTTACTAAATATATGACATCTACTGGCTATTCCCTGTCCTCAAGGTCTTCTCTCCTGTCATAGAAAGAAATTAAATTGTTTTGACATATGTTTTTCTTGACAAATCCATTTTGGCTGCTACTCATTTCCTTCTTTCCTTCCAGGAATTTACAAATAGTTTTTTGATCATTTGTAGTAGTACTGAATGTTGGCTGACCTATATTTCCTCCTTCTTTTCAGATGAAGAAAGAAATGCTCTTCCAGGTGATTCCTGGTACCTGATCTATGTGGGATCTCAAAGATAACCCACAAAGATTCTGAGAACTCAGAAACTATTTCTTACATACTCTAGAATGAAATTCTTGTAGCCTGCTTGATTTGAAAGCATCCTATCTAAGCATTCAGTATGCTATATGGTCTTTACTGAAGTCTGAGCTCTTACAGTTTCATTATGGGAATTTTGTCAATAAGTTAATTGATAAAAAATGAGCATTTTATTAAAAATTAATGTAAAAATCATTAAAATTCCTTGGTATCATTTGTAGATAGTATACCATTCCCACTAAAGATTCCCACTAACTTATGATGATAGACATTCAAGTACTTTATTTTTTTTCTCCATATTCCCACACTGTACATTCACGTTTTACTGTAACCTACTTTCTATACCTTCCTTCTTGAATATGTTCTTTCTCTGAAGTCAAAGACGAGATCATGCTTTAGTCCAGTTCATCTTTCTATTTTCCTTCTACATTATGATAGTGTGCACTTGTGACCTCAGTGTCATTTCTGCATGAACCTGACAGTTCGTTTTTTCCCTTTGAATGAATTTTCAACCGAGAGGCTGCCAGTTTTCAAAATTTATTGAACTCTGCCTGAGGGTTTTTTTTTTCATTTTTCTGTTATTTGTTCTTCCTTTCTTAAAGATTATAACCTGTTATTTCATAATCACTTTTACTCAAGTTCCCTTGCCTCGTTCTTTATAGTTAGTTAGAGCACAACTGGGGGACTTTACTGTATGCTGAACATATGTGTCTGTGTGCCTGTATCCATTTTATAAATGAGAGTATTGATATACATACAACCAAGATATAACACTGTCATAACATGATTAATTATCAGGAACATCTACATTAAATGCGTAATCTAAAGTGTATACCTGAGCAGTAGTTTATGCAATCCTTTCCTGACCTCTGCCTCTTCCAGGTAATTGTCACATCTGAGTCACACAGGTTAACAGTGTTTCATTAAAGATACAGCCATATTTCTACATTTGACTTCACATAGTATTGTGCAAGAGCCTGCAGTGGAGTCTGCAGCAATCTTTTTAGCTAAGCACTAAATGGTACTTGCCTAAAATTAACAACATTTGTAACTACTGACCACTTGTTAACTGCGGAAGATCATCCATATAGCATCTCCAAAGCAACAACACTATCTTATTATCCAGAAAACTTATTGGGAAGCTTTACCACATTTTATTTAGTTGTTGCATTGAAAAATGGCAATGTATGATTACTGACTTCTTAACAGATTTTAACACAGCTAAACCATAAGTAGCCATTACAAAATAAATGTCCGCTTACAGAAATAATAAAACAAAAAAAAAATCCCAACTTCTTTAGCTATCTCACATTATATAGGTGAGCTTATTCACTCATGAAAACTGGTATGCTGTGATGGTTTTGGCCCTAACCAAAGGCCAAATACCCACCAAGCCGCTCACTCACTCCCCCCTTCAGCCGAAAAGGGAGAGAAAATAGATATTGGGAGGCTTAGGACTTGAGATAAGGACAGAGGGATCACTCTCCAATTAGTGCAATGGGCAAAACAGACACAGCACAGAATAAAGGAAAGAAAAGGTGATTTATTACTACTTACTACAACTACTACACCCAGTGAACCGGAACGAGATAAGAAGCGGCCAGGTCTTCAAGCACCTTCCCCCCACCCCTCCCTTCTTAGCAAACTTAAAACTCATCACGATTTTACTCCCTTCTTCCCCCCCAACATGGCGCGGGGAGGGGCAGGGAATGGGCAGTGGGGTTCCAGCGATCCCTCACAAGCTGCTTTCCTTCCCCAGATCTTATCACTTCTACTTCCCCCCCACCCCTCACCTCTTCGCACTCTTGACTTTAATCATAGATTGGTCCCTTCTTCCCTCCCGTTCACAGTACAGGACGGGGCAAGGAATGGGGAGTGGGGGGTTTCAGTCCGTTCCTCCCAAGCTGTCTTCCATCTCAGCTGTGGGGGGGGGCATTCCACATACACACACCCTTCCCCTGCGGCACCGTGGGGTCCCACCCACGCGAGAGTCGTGTCCACGACCTTCTGCAGCGTGAGTCCTCTCTATCGGGGAGTCATCCCCTCACCACAGGCCTCTCAGCAGGACTCTCCCCTCCATAGGGTGCTGACGTCCGGGTCCAGACCCCCCGGCCTGGTCACCCGCAAAGTCACAAGTCCCTTGGCAAACCTGCTGAGGCGTGGATCAATCTTCACAGGGCATAGTTGTCTCTGCTCCCCAACCTCATCCATGGGCTTCGGGGGGACACCCGTTTCACCATGGTCTTCACCACAAGCTGCAGGGGAAACTCTCTTTTCGCATTCTTCATCCACCCCCTCCTGCGGGCCTGGCCTTGGAATCTGTGCAGCTTGTTACATCTTCTCACTCCCGCTCCGGTGGCAAAGTGCACCTGCCAGCAGATTTTTTTCTCCTATATGTGATTCACAGAGGCACTATGACCAGCTCTGATATGCTTAGTCTCAAATTTGGCCTTGACTGTACCAATGTTTTCAAAATATGGGGCTTGCAGAAAGCTGTAACTGCAGCTTACAAAAGCCACTGAAGCAGCACAGTTACACCAAACTGCAACATATGCCTACTGTATCACTGTGTTCTTGAAGAATGGCGATACCCAGAAGACAGAAAAAAATGAACTCTTAGTCTTTATCCATTGGCTTGCATCACAGACTGGCCTACCAAAGTTTGTGATGGAGCCAGATGCAAGAATTCACTCTGACACCTACTTAGAGGATCTAGACAGGGCAATGTTCAAAGCCAAAGTGAAAAAGAAGGAAAGGTCTATTATTTCCATCTTCCATGATGGAAACGTGATCTCAACAGTGACCTGCCAATGTATCTGAATAAAAACATTGCTAGAATTAGTATTTGTATTCTGGGAAAAAAAAACCAAACAAAAAACCCTCTCAATTCCTTTCATCCACTTCTTTCTTTTTGGACAGCATATCATCTAAGATCAGTAAGATACAATTGCAATTAATAACCAGTTCATGAGGGCAAAGACATTTATTAAAATAGAATTCTCACTGTTTTTTCATTAGAAACACTATAATACAAGGTTTGATGATTAGATTCCAGTAGACAATATTTTAAAATACTTAATCATAAAATTCTTTGAATAACAATTCAAGCAATTTTGTGATAGATCTCAAGGGAATGACTTTGCAAACTTCTGTAGGAGATGTAGCTCAGTCTAGGAGATCAGGTTCGAGTTTCCCAGAGAATCTGTGGTTTTGCCCTCCCTGACAGTGTTCAAGGGCAGGTTGGATGGGGCTTTGGGCAGCCTGGTGTAGTGGAGAGTGTTGGCACTAGATGATCTTTGAGGTTCCTTCCAACACAAACCTCTCTTTGAGAGGCTTAGAGTTATAGTGCTATATAGAACTATAGGCACAACTTGGGAAAAACACTACCAGTTCTCTGTAGATAACTAGGTTCAGAATAGAAGTGAGATTTCAGATGCACTTTCTTCCAGCTTTCCTGACTTTTTTTCTCTTTTCTCCCATCTAATGTACAGAAAAACAGGCAAAACCAGATTTAGTAACTCTACAAGAAAATGCAGAGCTGAACTCTATTAGTTCACATCCTTAACTATCTGGAGGTATATCGCTCTTTACAGGAATTAATTTTCAGACATTTCATTGGTGTAGTAGAAAACAATGTTCTCTATGACATTCCAGGAATGTTAAACCACAAGAATTTAGAATTTGAGAACCATAGAACCATTTTTGTTAGGAAAGACCTTTAAGACCATCAAGTCCAACTGTTAAGCTAGTACTGCCAGGCAGAATCACTAAACCATGTCCCTAAGCACCAAATCTATGAGTCCCTTAAATACCTCCAGGGATGGTATCTTCACCACAACTCCTTTGGCCTGACCATCCAGACAGTATTTACCCAGTGAAGCATTTACTCAACAAGGCCATGAGCAGCCAGCTTTGGAACTTGTGATTTCAAAGAGCAATTTGCTGTTTGAAGTACTCTTCATCTGATACCAGTTTTGCTTTCATTAGGGACACTGATCAGGCAAATTCCGTTTAGGTGACTGCATGCTATTTGCATAAAAGCTTTTTGGCATAGTTTTGAGTATTTTAATTTTGGCCACTACAAATGCTGAATTCACAATCTTTTGGTCCCACATACAAACGTATGAGGACTGGATGAATTAAATGGCTTCACAGCATAGTCTTGTGATAGGTCTAATCACTTAATTCTGGACTGGTTGAGCTGAAAACAAAACTAAAGAAAGCAATACATTGGTTGCATTATTTCCTGCTGGCCAAGAAAGTTTACTTGCTCAGTATATTGCATGACCTAAATTAAGGTCCCGTGTCTGCCCAGGGACATCTGAACTTATAGCTCTTATTTCTTTAGGGAATGCCTTTAAACCTACTCTTGGATGAAAATTTTCTATTCAGGCTGTCATTGTGCTAAGCAAGCAAGAGTGATGGAACCAGAGGGAGGGAAAAAAAAGGAAGAACATGATTACAGCTTTACTGTTAAGCGTTGTTACTCAAAATGAGATACACAGCTTTCAGATCTGCTTCCAGGATTTGTTGGTTGGTTGGTTGCTGCCTCCTGTAAAGTGGTGAGACTCACCTAGGATCTAGAGAAAGGAACCTGGCTGTGCTTTCCCCCATCATGCTGTCACTTTCATTTTCCTTCCTCCAGACCCATGACCCTTTTTACATCTGACTATGCATCAGTAACTGGGGAGGTATGTCCAGAACAGCCAAAAGCCCAGTCTTAGATAGGTACCTTGACAGTTATTAATTTAATTGTTAAATTCACATATTTCTAATTCTATTATTCCTTTGTTTAAGCTGGGAATTCAGACAGACAGGGTAAGCAATTTTTTACCAATCTTCTCAACTCTGCTGTACAAAGGAAGGATTTTTGCCAAATAGATATATGGAATGACATGTTCATCAGCTAATTAAGATTTTGAGCTAGATGGCCTAATGCCAGAAACCATTGTTTACTTTTTTTGGTATATTTGACAAAGAAAAATGCTTTGAGAATAAGTAATGTAATTATTGTTAAATTCAGGGGCAGTGGAAAGTACTTGTCAAGGAGAACAAATTGTGTAGATAGAAGATATTGCTCAGATAACTTCACTTTTGTTGTTGAAGAATGCAACAATGAAATAAACTGTTGTAAAATATAATTTCCCAGGGATTTTACTTTCCTGTCTTCACTGTCTGAGAATTGCATTTCATTTTCAAAGAATAGGTAATTTCTTACATGTTACACAATTTTTGCCCTTGAAAACTGTCAGTTGCAATATTCAGGAGCAAAATCTATTTTTAGTACCCAGAGAGCATGCAAGAACATTTTATTATATATGGACTAAAATGAGGATGCCACCTGGGTAGCAATAAGTATATCAATTCTATAACACAATATAATTTATTTTGGATGAAAAAAGAATGTGAGAAAATACTATTTCTTCCAGAAGTAAAGTCTAAAATTTTGACAAAGTGTCAAAAAAGCTTTAGAATACGTCTTCATTTAAATGCACCCTTCTACTCTTTAATAAAATAAACTAATTAAAGATAGATAATCACTTACTTGCTAGAGTTCTTCAGAAGTATCTGAAGGGCTCTTATCCTTTTTTTAATACTACAACAGCTTGCCTGCAACTTTCTGTTAATGTTAAGTTTGTGTTAGAAAAAAAAGGTTAACTGATTTCACAAGCCTACCCCATGTATACCATGTGCACAGAATTTTCCACGTGCCAAATCAGAAATAATCAGACCAACATAAGAGGAAAGTTAAGCTCTGCCTGTCCAAGTGTGAAAGCCATTTAACACACAGTAGCACTGCACAGCAGTCTACATTAGAAAAACAACTTGACAGAGCAGCTAGGTTTTACCAAGAGCATAATTTTACACTAATTCAAGGAATAAAAGTCTGCCTCTGAGGAAAGTTATCAAGAGTCTTTTATGGATCAAGTGTGGTCAGAGTCAAACTTTAGCCCTTATGATGATCATTGACATAAATTTACCATATCATTATCAACTATCTCTAGAGGATCTACCAAATTAAACACTGCTCTTTCTGATCTTTCAAAACATGTCCTGGGATACCATGTGCTGCAGGAAAATGCCAAAGAGCCATCACTGCTCAATCAGACACTTGAACCCTTGGATGTTTTATTATGCGTTGTTCTCTCCATGTGTTCCCTTCACTAACTTTGACCTGCAATGTTGGGCTGCTCATTCTGAAAATTTTTGTTACATTCACTTCCTTTCCTGTAAAGATAATGGGAGAGAATGGGTGTCTGTGAGACATAACAGCTCCTTGAAGGACAGCAAAGTAACATTTGGGGGTGTGTTTGGTGATGAGAAACTCAGAATTAAGCTTTTTCTCTCCTTCCTCCTTAGTGGGAGGACTCCTCAGACTCTTCCCCTGCTCCAGCATGAAGTCCCTCCCATTGGAAACTGTCCTCCACAAACTTCTTCAATGTGAGTCCTTCCCACCATGGCTTCAGTTCTTCACAAACTGCTCCAGCATGGGTCCCTTCCATAGGGTACAGACATTCAGGACCAGATTGCTCCAGCCTGGTTTTGGTTTGTTTGAGTTTTTTTCCTTTCTTAAATATGTTATCACAGAGGCACTACCACCATCACTGATTGACTCAGCCTTGGCCAGCACTGGGTATGTCTTGGACTTGGCTGGTATTGGCTCTGTCAGACATAGGGGAAGCTTCTAGCAGTTTCTTGCAGAAGCCACCCCTGCAGCCCCACCACCAGGACCTTGTCACATAAACCCACAAAACCTCACCACACAAACCCAAAACACCATGGAAACAATTATATGGCATATGACAATAATATCTCTAAATAAGTAATGCAGCAGTTCCTGAGCTATCACTATACAATGAGTTTACATGTCAATAAACACAGCTGCAGAATACAAAGTGATACTTCAGTTTTGCAGTTGCAATTGCAATTATACAATTGAGAGTAGTTCACCTAGATTTGGACTGAACTGAGCACTCATGGTCACATACAGATTATTCTCCCATTGTGACAATGAGTTTTTCTTGTTTTGCCTAGGCTGGATTATCTTCTGGACATGATCCCTTTCTACTCTTCTCCCTTAGATTATCTCAGATAAATTCTAGATATAAAAGTTTTGAGCCTATAATAACACATTTACTGTGCACTGCACTCTAAGCTACAAAAAGGTCCCTCACAGCATCCTTCTGAACTGGCTGAACATCTGCAAGATGAGCAAACACACTGTGCATGAGGAGAAGAACTGGCTGAAGGGCAGAATTTAAAGGTTTTTAGTGAATGGGGCTATATCTGAGTCATGGCCTGTCACCAGTTGTTTTACTCAGGGTTTAATACCAGGGACAGTTCTGTTCAATAATTTAATCAATGATCTGGATGTGGGAGTTAAATGCACCATTAGCAAGTTTACTGACGATACTGAACTGGGAGGTGCTGTTGGCTCGAGGGTCAGAGGCCTTGCAGAGGGATCTAGATAGGTTGGATCACTGGCTAGTCATCAATGGCCTAAAATGTAATAAGAAAAAAATGTCAGATTCTGCACCTGGGGTGGAGTAAAGCCAGACACAAGTATAAGCTGGGAGAAGAGTGGCTGGAGAGCAGCCCCACAGAAAGGAACCTGGGGGTGCTCGTCAACAGCAGTGTGCCCTGACAGGCAAGAGGGCAAACTCTACCCTGGGGTGCATCAGACACAGTGTAAACAGCCAGACAAGAGAGGTAATTATCACACTGTACTCAGCCTTAGCACAGCATCACCTTGAGTATTGTGTGCAGTTCTGGACCCCACAATTTAAGAAGGATATGAAGATCCTTGAATTCATCCAGAGAAGGGTAACAAAGCTGGTGGAAGAGTTGGAAGGAATATCCTGTGAGGACCAGCTAAGGAAATTGACCTTGTCTAGTTTGGAGAGAAGGAGGCTGAGGAGAGCCTCATTGCTCCCTAAAGCTTCCTGAGGAGAGGAAGTAGAGAGGGAGGTGCTTCTCTATGGCATCTAGTGACAGGATGTGGGGCAACAGTTCAAAGATGTACCAGGGGAGGTTCAGACTTGACATTTCCATTCCAAGAAAGTTATCAAACACTGGAACAGGCTTCCTAGACAGGTGGTCAGTGGCCCAAACCCGTCAATGCTTAGGAAGCATTTGGACAATGCCCTTAAAAGCATGCTTTAACTTGTGGTCAGCCCTGCAATGGTCAGGCAATTGGACTAGATGACTGTTGTAGGTCCCTTCTAAGTGAACTATTTTTTTCTATGCAAATATAAATTTGATATATTATTATTTTTAGGTCATAACTATCATTGCCTACCATTATAAATTTAATTCCTTTCTGGATTTCTTTCCTGATGCTTTCCTTTTACTTAACTTATATAGCTACTACACAAACAGCTTCCCATCTATCAAATTTACCTGGTGTTTCTGCTTTCTTTTTGTTTCCATGGAAACAAAGATGATTTTTAAGGAGACAAAAGAAATGCAGGTCATCACAAAGCCATTCCTCAGGAACAGACATCTTGAGACATTTGAGTTTCATCCAAAATTCCCATCTCATTATTTCCTAAGAGGCATACTTTGACCACAAAGTCCTGTGAGGCTTTCTTTTTCTGTCCTTTTCATACAAAAATCAACATTGCACCTTATAGAGTCCAACCTGATTAGAAAATTAGATTCTGTGTTTAAGTCTAAAAGATAACACAAAAATCTTTGCAGTTCAACCTTATTTAGATGCTCCTACATATAAAAGAGCCCAGACAGCCAGGTGCTGGGGCAACTGAGAGTTGAACACCAGATTGTTCGTTGTTGCAAATCCACAGGTTTAGTTTGACCAAACTGTCCTGTGAAATGATAAATGTAAAGAAATGATAAATGTAAAGTTACCAAGATAATTTCTCCACCCAAATGCTGTTGTTTAAGTGCGGTGTTAATTTCTGTTCTCTTACTACTTTCAGCAGGGACCTGCTAGAACATCCTTCTTTCCCTGACATATCTTGACTTGCTTCCAATTGAAACTGGGACATCAGCTAAGGAGAAAGTGGTAACAGATGAGAAGAGACCAGTCACAATGTGCAGTCTGACTATAATTAAGCTGTAGATGAAGTCTTGGTATCCTTTCCTGGAAGCCGGGAAGCCTTGGTGAGTCTCACAGCCTGAATATGCACTAAAATTCCACAATTTTTAGCATTTCCTGAGCAACTGGGATGTGTTTGCACTCCAAATGCCCAAACCAAATGTTTCCCAATAGGTCTGAGTTAGACAAATTTTTGGCACTCAGATTCACACCCTGGAAGTAGGGGGGCTCTGCTCTTTTCACTATTTCAAGTTACAAGCAGATCAGTATTCAAGACTTTGCATACCACAAAGATATTAAAATCTGTATGTCCCTATTGTATACTCTGATGGCAATAAAAAATGGTAGTAATTGCAGCTCCTACTTCAGTTGTTCTCCTCAGTGCCCTCTCAGAGGTTTCTATTTCCACACCAGCTGCTCATGTGTTCAAGTGGCTGCTGACAGTTTAAAAGTTACAATACTGTCACTAATTTTAGGATCTCTTCATATAACAGCATGTAATTTACAGTATTCCAGAGATGCTTAAAAAAAAAAAAAGTCAAATAATTTATCACTGAGGATAGGAATTATGTTAGGTTTTTTTCAGGTATATTGAACCTAATTCAAAATTTTTGCCAGTCAGTAAGAAACAAAAACCCTGAGACAAGGCAGGACAATGATCAATGGATGTTCTAATGATATACAGGATAAGGGGGGCTAAGGGGATATCTGGAAATTCATGATCAGAATCCTTGGATCTCTTAGCAAAGAGAGAAATGCCTTCTGGGCACCAAAATTGCAAGCAAGGGATTTCAAAAAAGGGAAAAGAGAATATTCCTTTTCTAAGGGTGTTGTTAAAATAATTCTTAAGGAATAATCTTTGCTATCACAATAGACAGCTAAGTGAAAAATGAAGAATGCAGTTAAAATAAAATATTAAAATAAAATTTAGCTAAATAGTTCAGACAACAATACAGACAAAGCTTTTATGAAGCTACATAAACCTATGGTAAGATCTCATAACTACTTGTACTATTACAGGCAGTACTGCTATGTGAGATGAGATTCAGAGGATGATATCTTTTTCAGAAGTGTAGTTGGAATAATTAATGTCAGAATGAAATGCTTGTCATTACAATATTTATTTGTCTTATCACCCTTCATGCATCTTTAGGTGCATTGTCTGTGCACCTAAAGCCAATGGGCTGCTGTTACCTGGCTCACTGTCATCTTCTGGTGGCCTGCCCTCAATGTGTTAGATGGATTTAAAGTCATTGAGACTTCACCTGTACTTCTGTGTTTCTTTTCTGTAAAACCTAAACCATTAAAGCAGAGCAGATATAATCCAGCTTTTTGGGGGAAGCCTCTCCCATGACAATTATATCTGCTTACTTTGTTTTCGCAGTACTGACCAGAATCTACTAATAAATTAGAGCTGGGCAGATGCAGTCAAGTCCTCATTTACTGAGCAGTGCTTTCTGGTAGGCTTCACCACATGACAGTAAACAAATGCTGTTTTAAAAATGAAGTTGTCTGCAAAGTTGATGTCTCTTTTGCTGTAAATGTGGAATAAAATGGCACAAATGAGGCAACTTTGCTGGTAAAGAAAGAATGGCCCTATCTTTGAAGCAAATTAATTTTGATTGAAGAACTGATTTCTTTCTGTCTTTGATGCCATTCTTTTGAGGCTACTGAAACCAGTGCAACCCATTTTTGTATTACGTGCAACTTGCTTCCTCGGTTTTGGATATTAGGTGTGAGTGGCTTGTTTCCAAATTCCCAAGTGCGCATACACGTGACTGATGCAAGATAGTTCTGCCCTGAGCACTTGCAGATTTGCAGATTCTTGAACTGTCCTAAAAGACTGACACCAAATGTGAATGTACATTTTTTTTTGTTTCTGAATATTCTGTCTTCAGTTCCCTGCCTGCAAACAAGAAGAGTCTATTGGTCATTCAACACTGTGAAAGTAAATCGGTTAATATTTCAGCAGTGTTAAGATATTAGAGTGATGAGCACCATAGGAAAACCCAGGAGATCTAGTAATTCTCTCTTCAGAGTACATTTTAAAAGCATGTAGTAAATAAGGTACAGATCCGACTTTGAATGACGAGTAAAAAACAAAATACTGAAAAGTTGTTCATTAAGCACTGTTAATATTCTGCTCTGAATAAGACAGGAGACCTCTGTAACAAAGAACAAAATGATAGTATAATTAAAGAGATCAAAATTTTAGTGTACTTAATATACAATATCAATACTGTTCTTTTAACAAGAGACATTTGTTAGCTTTGGAGTGTTATATTCTTTAGTTTTGAGGTATGGTTGCCACTTATAAAGGTAATGAAGAAGAAAAAATTTGAAAATGCATAAGGCCATATGTAGTAGAGAAGATAAATCGGGACTGTTCACTCTGTCTTACACTCTAAACAGGTAGAAGCAACCAAAAAGATTTAAATGCACCAAGTTATGTCTTTTTTTTTTTAATTCTGAAGAATAAGTAATTGCACAGCAGGATGAACTGGTACATCTGATATTGAGACCAAGGATGCAGCAAGTTTCAAAGGTATATTAGACATTGATATAGTTGAAGGAATTTATAAATTTCCAAGTTTCAATGTTAGAGCCTATGTCAAAAGGGGATTTAAAAATATACTTTTCTGGTAGTTCATTGGTAAACCAGCACTTAATCAGATGTCAAGCTCTTTGTGTGTGTCCATTTGAAAACTGTGACCATTAACAGAAACTGTCTGAACTTTTGGTGGCAATTCCAGTGTAAACTGATTCTAATTTTTAATGTATTTTAAACTACATTTTCTATCTTATTTCTTTCCTGCTCTCTTACTTCTCTAATGCTGACAAGGAATATGAAAGTTCTGTGGTTATTTCTTACAGGTGGTTAATTTATTTAAGTCAGCAAAACATTAGAACTGAAAATCCTTTAATAATGAGAAATGTTCTATTGGGAGACTCATTTGGAGCCGCAGACTTATCTTTAGTCTTGATTCTGTGAGTTATGCTACTATTTTTCAAATTTCTATGAATTCTGTTCCTTACATTTATTTAGGGCATGTCATGTGTAGAAGGTGATATTTACAAGGTGGTATCTATGTAAGCATACAAAGTGACACTAATAACATTCAGATGTAGCAAATGAATAAAATAAGCACATTACCAAAGTCAAGATCTTACAGGAGTTATCAGACACATCTTTGAACCTATCAAGTTCACGTTTTCCATTAATAGTGCCACCATGAATACCATTAAACATCTTGAAATTTTCTGTTGAAATACTCTCTAGTGGAACTGTCATAGTACTTTTTGCATATAGGCTACAGTTCAGGTATTCAGGGAAAAAGCAGATAAATGCTGTTGTATCCTTACTGCAGGTATGTTTGACAACAGGAAAGTACATCTCTTGTTTAGTCCGGAGTGTAAATTATGGTATAGTGCAGAAAATCCAACTAAATTTACTCACTAAAAATCCACTCACTAAAATCCAACTAAATTTACTCACTTGTGTCCATTCTCTTTTATTTCACAGGTCAAACATTTAGGTTTTTCTGCCTCAGCTGCTACAAATCCAGGTGCCATAATTGAAGAAGGTATGTTTTAGTTCCTAAACAAAGTGTCTTAGGAATAGAAAGGAGAAAGTAGCAATACAAATTATTAATGAAGAATTCTAGTGAATAAATGCTCCTCTATAGCAACAGCAGACAGAATCTGAGTTTTGATCTGTCATTCAGTCTGAGTGAGCTTGGACTCTATTCTAACTGCCACTCATTGCTTTTCAATCTGCCTGGGACAGACAGGGAAAAGGAATAGTGATGTAGGATGCATGGGGTCCCCATTACTTGGTATCTATCTGCTAGTCACAGGTGGCATCAAAAGGCTTTGAGTTGCTATGTGGCAGAAAATTGTTTTGTCTGCTTCAACTTGTTGACATTTGTGGCACCATGGCTCTGCCATGGAACAGGAAAGTCGCAGCAGGCTGACACTGCCAAAAGCCATTCTCCTTGAATGCTTCCACTCTTGCCACCGGGGACTGGTTACAGAAGCACCCTAGAAGAGCTGATGAGAGCGTGAGCCTATTGTGAGCACCATAAACATTTAAAAAACATCTACTGTGCAAAAGCCTAATTTCCCTAGCCCATTGGTTTTATCTTTATTTTTTATGTTTATGTTTTTCCACAAAGCACTATGTACCTCTCCCCCCAGAAAGCGAGTAGAAATTAAAAGACAAAATACTGCTTGAAAGTAGCGGAGTTCATAAACTCTGAGCCAAACATTCAAAGTTAAGTCAGAATTACTAGTGCACTCTCCATTCATGACACATGCTGGTTTATTTTTCAGTTGTGCTCATTTGAAATTTCAATCATAAAGGCTCTGCTATTCACTTGAATAGCTTGTTCCCCTTTAGGTTGGCTTCCAACACACAAAAAAGTAGTCAAGTTAGGACAAAATGATAGCTTGGAGCTTATAACTTGCTTCTCAGATTTCAGGAAGCTTGACATATTAATTTAGCCACATGCCTGCTGTGATGTTAAAACTGTTCTCACCCATTCTCAAAAAATTGTTCTGTTAATATATCATAAGACAGTGGCATGAGTAGGAGAACTAGGTACTAGGTACCAGCTCTCCTTCCATATTAAGCTTCCAGAATGATACAATATATTCTCTAAATGGAAACAAAAGATGATGGTAGATGTTAATTCATTGACATTTGTTTTAGATGAAAGAACTCTAATTACTAGTCTCTGTCTCATTTTTTGGTATCTCTATTATAGGTTTTCAAACAAGTTTATGTATTTGCTCATCTTGTATGACCATGGCTGATGTTTTTGCATATGATAACTTCGGCATTTATCTCAGGAGAATACATGTTAAATATATGTACAAGGACATGGATCACAACACTATATTGTGCCAGTTTCTCCGAGAAAGGTTAACAGCTTTCTCATTACGGAGAAGTATATTATCTACTGGAAACACTTGGCTGTACTTGACCACCTTTCACTTCTTTTGTGCTGGTTGTACTCATCAGTTGTCTTGAAGAAAGCTGTTAAGTTATTGCATGTTTTTTACAATTTTACTGAAGATTTACAGTATAGTTGATGATAATAGTTTTAATTCTAAGAGCCATAAGGGCATTTTATACTCTGAAGAAATATACTATGATTGAATTTTGCTTTATATTTCCACTTATCTCCCTAGCTGATTAATTTAAATACCTTGATAATAATCCAGTGAGACTAGGAAAAATTTTTCAATATAAAATCTACCATGACCTCATTATTGTTAGATGATATCCCAAGTCTGGTAGAATAGCATAGTTGTCAGGGCCATCCGTGTTGTTAGTTACCTTCTGGTGCAGTAGAATAGCAGACTTTCTCTGAAGCACTGCTGCCAAGCAGACTACGCAGGCCACTCCATCTTCCAGAAGACTGCAATATAAAGTCCTGGGCCCCTTCTTTCTCTTCATACTCTTTGTTTCCAAGCACATTTGATAAATGCAAATAGATAGAGTGGTTTTGTGACCCTTGAGCAGCAGGAGAGACAGAACTCAAAAAATATATGATTTCCCATAAGAAAGGTCTGACCCAAAGTTTTCATAATGGGAGACATACTGTAAGCCTTGACAGTAAGTCACATATTAAATGTGAAACAAGGACCAGGCAGCCACCGGTTTCTTGGGTAAACACATTAAAATATTAGTAGACAGGGATAAATTAAACTAATGCCTTGGTTCTAATTAAGCCTTTGATTTCTGAAGTGATTTTCTGCTAATACACAGTAAAAGGCCTCCAAGGCTACATCTATCCTAATAAATTAAACATGCCAAATATTGTTTTCTGGCACTGAGAGTAGCTGGAATGGAGTAGCCCTCATACATACCACTGCACTCTCTACCACCACATAAAACCTGTTAACCTAGCACTGCCAAGACCAACCACAAGTCCAACCACTGAACCACACCTACATGTCTTTTAAGTATCTCCAAGAAGGGTGTTTCAACCACTTCTCTTGACAGCCAGTTTCAATGCCTTTTGGTGAAGAAATTCTTCCTAATATCCAATCTTAACCTGCCCTGGACCAATTTGAAGCCATTTCCCCTTGTCCTCTCACTTCTTACTTAGGAGAAGACACCAACACTCCCCCTGGCTACAACCTCATTTTCAGGAAGCTGTAGGGAACAGTAAGGTCTCCGTTCAGCCTCCTTTTCTCCAGGCTAAACTCAGTCTCTCCTCATAAGACTTGTTCTCCAGACCCTTCACCAGCGTTGTTGCCCTTCTCTGGACATGCTCCAGCACCTCAATGTCTTTCTTGTAATGAGAGGCCCAAAACTGAAAACAGCAATCGAGGTGTGGCCTCACCAGTGCTGAGTATACACAGAAGATCTCTGCCATAGTCCTGCTGGTCACACTGTTTCTGATACAGGTCAGGATGCTGTTGGCCTTCTTGGCCACCCAGGCACGCTGCTGGCTTATGTTCAGCCAGCTGTCAACTGATATGCCCAGGTTGTTTTTGGCCAGGCAGCTTTCCAGACACCCACCCCGTAGTGTTGCATGTGGTTGTTGTGATCCAAGTGCAGGATCCAGCACAAAGCCAAAGCCTTGTTGAACTTCATGCAGTTGGCCTTGACCCATTGATCTAGCCTCTCCACATCCTTCTGTAGAACCTTTCCCACCCTCAAGTGGATCAACTCTTCCAGATGACTTGGTGTCATATCCAAATTTACTGAGAGTGCACTCAATCCTTTTGTCCAGACCATTGATAAAGATAATAAAGAGAACTGGGTCCAGTACTGAGCCCTGGGAAACACCACTTGCGACCAGCCACCAACTGGATGTAGCTCTATTCACTATAACTCTTTGGTCCCTAACCTGTCTTTGGGTGTCAATTTGTGTATCCTTGGTGAATTAAACTGCTGAAATTTTCTTGCTCATTTAGATTATTTGCCACTGAAACGCATTTAAAGACAATATTAAAAATTAACATTTTCTATCATCCCATATTGTTCTTATATATGCTGTTACATGTCTTGAAAATTGTGGTAAGATTGCTTGCTACAGTACAATACCATTTACCATTATGATAGCCCACTTAACATTACACAGATTTACTTGGAAACTTACATACTTAAAAGAACTCTAGACAGAAGTAACTGCTTTTTATGTCCTGGGAGCCTTTCCTCCACAACTCGGGGAACCGTTTTTTCTCTTTAGCCAAGAAGAAGCAAGTTTAATGTATTCTTGAAGTCTTGGTAGTTTCAAAATCTACAGTTAAAATCTCTAAGGAGAGAAAAGGGATTCAAACCCTTCTTTCCATCAGTCCTCAAATGGTCCTTGTATTAGATACTCATCTTGGTCGTTAAGAGAGATACCGCTATATAGTAATCAATCTTGTAGGACATTATCTAACAACTACTATCCTTGTTTTACTCTCATTGACCTCTAAAAGAATAATTAACTATTTAATTTTGAAGATCAAGTGTAAGATTAAACTAATTCTTCACATATGCTTTTGAGTCCTGGAGTCTACAATGACAATTTATACACCTTACTGAGTACATGCAGAGCGCTGTTGATTTCTGCTGCATTCATCAGTGCATTATTGCTGCTGTGACTCACCTAGAGCTACTCTGAAATGTTTTGATGATGCTGTAGACTGACCTAGTTGTTCCAAACAAATATTTTGACTGAAGTGCCTCTTACTCTGAACTGTCTGAGATGGGTCAAGCAGAAAATAGATGACTCAGGATAGCCCACGAAAGGGTCATTAAGAGATAATGCCAAAACTATTAGATTTGTTGCCTCTGGCTTCTGTCAGTTTGAAATTTAGGATTGGTTTGGCCTGAGAGGGGACAAAAGCCTGCCAACACAAATGAAACAATGAAGACACCTTTGTGTTATTCAAATGGACATCATCTGGGCCTATGACTTGGTGTCCAGATGAGAAGGAATCTGCCCAAAAATGTAGTAGTGTGTATGTGGAGTAGTTAGACCTTCCCATGATCTAAGTGCCATTGTAATTTGGAAAGCAATGAAATAAGAAAACAGACCTATAAATTATTTGATATCTTATGACCCTTTTTTTTTAATAAAGCATTTTGGTAACATGAGAATAAAAACACTCTGGCTTAAGAATGATGTCGTGTTACCTCAGCAGAGATAGGATCATAAGGGAAGACATGTAAATGTTACGAAATTCAGTGGGGTATAATTAAAAAAAAAAAAGGAAAAAAGAGACATTCAGAAAATGGCCCTAATTCTAGATAAGTGCATTTCACAACACTAGGAAAAAAAATGGCTACAAAATTACCACATAGTTAAAAAATTTGGTTTAAGTTATTCATAGAAAGAACAGGATCTATATTTGTAGTACATCAGCAAAATTTCCTTGATATATACTCTCACTGAGGCATGAGACACTATTATTCATTGCTAATGTTTTCTCTGCCATCTTCAAAGACCCAGACTTCCAATAAAACTTAAAGACACGGTCCCCAAATCCCTTTTTTACATCCCTCTCTAATGTAATTTCCAGACACCTCCAACTTAGACACAAGTCAACAGAATATTTCACACTTCTTGCTCACTGCATTTGGTGAGGAACCTATTTGCCTTTAGATTTGTTCATATCTAGGAAACTGCCATCTTCCCACTGAGAGAGTAAACAGTTACCTGAATAACACTGTTCCTTTTGTGTTCCCTTAGAGTTGTTTTTCCCTGTGTGCCTTCTAAGCATTTTCTTGCTTAATTTATCTTCTACTCCAGTTTAAGCTACAATGGCAAAGGGAGGTCTAAACTACCTGAGAATAAAAAACAAAAAAAAAAAAAAGAAAAAGGCATGCAGAGAAGTATACAGGTCCGTAATGTAAAAGCCATGGGAATATTTATAGCATAACTTGCCTTTTATTGTGATTATCTGGTCATATCTCCAGCATCACATTTACAGAAACACCATGAACATCAGCAAAATTTTGCTGCATTGGAGTACTCATGAAAAGGATGACCTAAACAGGAGAACATATAAAAGCGTCTTTTATACGAACAAACACAAAAACATTGTCATGAGACACACCTGGTCATATAAGATCAAAGAACCAGGAAAAAATATACCTGGTAGAAGCTCACAGGGTTGTACATAGTGTGTATTTTACTTGTTCATCACCAGTATGAGGCAGAAACATTCACAGAAACTACTCTGGAAACTTCCTCATTCTTTTCCTGTCCTCAGAACCCCACATAAGGAACCCAGAAAGACTGGATTTAGAAGCCTCTTTATTTCATAACTTTAATTAAATACATTTCAGTCAAGTTAATAATCTTCCAAAATTTTACTCCCCTGAGGCTTATTAAGGTGGTTGCCAGTTTAGGTAACTGACTGCCTTAACAATGCAACAGGTAATGGAAGTACAACCAGAAAAAAACCACCTTTGCCTTGTGATGTGGTAATACGTGGTGACTTGCTGAGAAGCACTAAATAGTAACAGCTGATATGAAAGGAACCGAGTTCTTGAAAATCCTCAGAGTTTGCATGAATGCTATTTTGAGTAGGCTGCTAGAGATAACACTGTGCTTTTTTGTTCTGATCGATTTGTGAGCATATAGATTTCATTTTAAAAAGACTGAAATTCCAATATTACTGATATAATTACTGACACATTGAAGTTATATCAAATTTCAGAGTTCTAGCTGAGAGCTGAACTTGGCAAAACTGTGCAATGTTAAAAACTAATATATTTTTGTTTAAAATTACATTTCAATTTGAATTCTTACAAAATCTTGTAACATAAGTTAACTTGTTAGATTATTTCAAAACCAGTTGTTCTCTTTATGACAATGTAGCTCAGCAGAATGATTCAAAATTTTCTACTTCTGAGTAAAGATACTTCTTATGCTTAGTAAGAGGACTATATTACAGAATCACAGAATCAGTAGGTTGGAAAAGACCTTTTAGATCATCAAGTCTAACCATACCTGTCCTCTACTAAACCATATGCCTGAGCACCTCATCTACCCATCTTTAAAAAACATCCAGGGATGGTGACTCAACCACCTCCCTGGGAGGCGTGTTCTAATGCCCAATAACCCTTTCGGTGAAGAACATTTTCCCTAATGTCTAATTAAAGACTGTATTTGTAACAAACATCAGTATACACTACTGTACCCCCCCAAAGACATACAAATAAGTTTCTGGAAGCTAAAAAAAAAAAGATATATGTGTATATTATTTTTTCCTTAATTCTTTTAAGTGGAAGAAATTGACAGAAAAGCTATCTTTTTTTTTTTTTTTCAAGATTATGAAGGAACCAAACTTCTGGGCTTGCTGAAATGTATTTGTGAACAGAAGCATGAACAGATATGTATAGGTCAGAAGATGACGAGTTTTCTTCAAAGGGAAGTTTTTATTTATGATGAAAAAATCATCAGCACTTTATATTCTTAATACAAAGTCCTGTTACTTTTTGTGGTGGGCTGACCCGGCTGGAGGCCAAGTGCCCACCAAAGCCATTCTATCACTTCCCTCCTCAGCTGGGTGTTTCAAAGAAAATATAACAAAAAAGCTTGTGGGCTGAGATGATGACAGCGAGAGATCATTAAGCAATACATAGGCAAAATAGACTCAACTTGAGTAATTTAATTTATTGCCAAACAGAGTAGAATAATGAGAAACAAAACCCAAACCTTGAAGACACCATTTTCCCACTCCTCCCTTCTTCCCGGGCTTAACTTCACTCCTGATTTCTCTACCTCCTGTTCATGGCAGCACAGGGGGGAAGGTAAATGGGGGATATGGTCAGTTCATCACACATTGTCTCTGCCACTTCTTCCTTCTCAGGGGAGAACTTCTCACACTCTTCCCCTGACAATATCCATGGAGACAGTGGGTTAAATTAATACAAGTATTCATCAACTAAATGTCCCTTCCACAGGGTGAAGATCTTAAAGAACAGACTGGTCCAACATGGGTTCCCCATGGGGTCACAAGTCCTGGCAGCAAACCTGTTCTGAAGTAGAATCCTCTCTCCACAGTTCCACAAGTCTTGACAAGAAGACTCCTTTGGGTGCATCAACCTGCTCCAGCATGGGCAGATGGAATCTCTGCTCCCCATCCTCCATGGGTTGCAGGGGGATAACCTGCCTCACCATGGTCTTCACAGGCTGTAGGGGAATCTCTACCTTAGCACTTACTCCTTCCTCCTTCTGCTCTGACTTGGGCGTGTGCAGAGTTATTTCCCTCACATATTCTCATTTCTTTCTCTCGCCGAAACTGATTTAATTTTTTTCTCCTCCTCTCTTATCCCAGAGGTGCCACTACCATCACTGACGGTCTTAGCCTTGGCAAGGAAAGGGTCCATCTGGCATTGGCTCTATCGAACACAGGGGAAGCTTCTAGCAGCTTCTCATAGAAGTCACCCATGTAGTCCCACTGCTATCAAAACCTTGCTATAAAAACCTAATACTCTTTTTAAGCATAGAGGGATCAATTTATATCTTTCTCTGAATATATCATTCCAACTTACACAACTGTGATATGATATACTTGTTTGAAGGGATATATATCCATTCTTTTAACTAGACATGATCACTAATCTGTAGTAATCTCAAAATATTTTAAGCTGGCATGCTCATTTTTGATGTGAGAATATGACACAGGTAAATAACTTGTTAGTAGCAAACAAGTTAAAAGATTGAGGAAAATGTTCCTGCTTTCCTAAACCCATAATTGCAGTTCTGAACACATAGATGACCTTCATAAGAAGGATTCCCCCCCCCGCCCCCGAAAATATCTAATTCTCTTTTCTGGTATTTGACATCTTTAATTTAATCCTAGAGAGAAAAAAAAATAGAAATTATATAAGGTACTATTGGTAAAGCAAAAGAGTCTGTAATAAACTAAAGACTGCTTCCAAGAAGTGTCTCTTGTTCTTTCTTTACACCTTATATTGCTTTAAGTGTAAAGCAGCAGTTCTCAAACTGTGAGCTTGGCACCATGGGGAGACTTTGATCTCCTGTAGAGGAGAATACAAATAAGGCAAACGAAACCAGGAAAGAAATGTTTTTACTTACCCTCCCCAACCCCCACTCCTCCACACTGAATTTCTGCCATTTAGGATGTGCAAAAAATGTAAAGTCACTCAGAGTACACAGTATACTTTATTTTCCAGATTCACCATGAAGGAGATTAAGATCTGATAGCTAATTAGCATAAAAATATTTCTATAAATGAGTTTACAATGTTAGGAAACATTTCAGACTGTGATCAAAATCAAAGTAGTGACAAACAAAAAATAAGTCTAGGATGTGTTCACATTTTAATAAACTATTGTCATCAAACAGAGACAAGGACATAAAAATTACTTTCAGGGTTAAGAGTTAAAGTATTAATAAATACTTTGAATCTTTGGATTTAGGGGACTTTCCCACACCTAATGTGGTGGTGGTGGTAGCAGATAGGTTGCAGGACCAATAGCACTGTGAGAGATATAGGCAGGTGTGAAAGTAAGGAGATGTCAGCTGGATAAGAGGGCAATAACCCAGGGAATTCAGATGTAAAACTGAAGGACTATGACAAAGGTGGATACCATTACAAACTGCCAGTGAGACAAATGTCAGTATTTAGCTTATCTTTAGTTTCTCATGTTCGCATCTACATAAAAGGTCTCTGCAGGGGATCCTGGGAGCTGCAGACCGCTGACTCTCACTCACTGCCAAGGCAGGTGAGTCTATATTAACTACTTTACTGAGTCTATGCATAAAATAGTACACTGAGGAAGAGTGAAAATCTTGTGAGAATGGAAATGCTTGCATCACTGACCTACTGTACTTGTATGAATGTGTCGCTTTGCCCACAGATAAAGAAGATACCATGAAAATTACATAATTGGATTTTTAGAGATTTTGATGGTGTTCCACAACAAAGTCCATTGAAGAATCAGCTGTCACCAGGTGGGAAGAAAGGATGTTTTAAAGATAGGAAGCAAAGGTCACAACTTATTTTCCTGGCTGGAAAGTAAGAGAGAACAGTCAGTAGTAGATTCCTCCAGTGACCAGAATTATTCAACTTTTCAGGACATGAAGAGAGGCTATGCAGTGCATCTACAATATGAAAATTAATATGTAGATCATATTGAGCTCTTGCAAGTAGTCAAATGTTGTATTATTACAAAGCACTAAGGCAAAATAGTCTATATATTGGCTTTATAAGGCAGAATTTGCAGCTGGAACTTAAGAAAAGTTGAAAGTTTCCCAAATAATTGGCTCCACCTATGACAGCAGAAATAAGAGCTACAAGGATGGGATTTGGTCAGGATGGGTACTGAGAGGAAGACAGAAGGTCTCATTTTGCTATTTAAGAAAAACCCGCTGACCCAGACCATAGCAATGTGTATAGTTCTGTCCTCTACTTCTCTTCCTACATCTCAGAAATTACATAATCAAGTTAGATAAGATAAAGAGGAGAATGCCGAAAACATTGAGGGGGATAGAACAGCTTTTGTCTGAGGAGAGACTGAAGAGGATGTGACTCCAGTATGGTAAGGACTAGACTAGATGGGGAATATATCTGAGGCTTACAAAATCACAGAGGTGATGGACAAGGTCGTTTCATCACCAAAACCAATTGGGCTGAATCACAGGCTTTTGTTCAAACTAATATACAAAAGAAGGCCATTCTTCATATAATGAGCTTCTGGAATTTATAGTCACAAGAGTTAGTGGAAGCAGACAATAAACAGACAAGGCATGGATGTGTCTTCCATCATCACCAATACAGCATTTCTGGGTGGTGCAGAAGTATGAAATACCTCTAAATATCATCTCTTACAGATTTTCCCTTAGGAATGGTTGTTCTGGATAAAAATAAAGAAGTTCTACTTGAGAAGGGGTAAGAAAGGGAAAATAAATCAGCAAAAAAGCTGACAGTCACAGGGAACAATAAATGAAGGAAAAATAAGAAAGTAAAGTAAAAAATAGAGAAATAAGGAACTTCAGAAAGGCTTTGTAAAAAGCATCCTACTAGAGCCCACCAGTCCCTGACAATAACCATGGAGACAGTGGGTTAAATTAATACAAATGATCATCAACAAAACATCAACATTTGTCAATAGATACTATAGTTGGGGTCTCAAAATAAGTTACAGATATGTAGGGAAATCAGATAGTGTGAAAAATACTAGGAAATGTTGCTTTTGCAAACTAAAATGGGTTGCTGTAATTTTTATGCTGACTTGTGAAGTGGAGAACTAGGAGGGAGTATTGTTAATATAGTTTTGCTATTATGGCAAAACCACTCTCTCAAATAAGGGTTAAGAAGTAACTGAAGGAAATAAAAGTTCAACCAACAGGCTTCCACAGTGCTGATTCATACTGGGGCACAAATTGCCACATTAAGGCAAACAAGCAAGACAATGCGGGTTTCGATACTATCTAAGACCAAATTAACATGCACAATCTGAAACCTGTATGGAGCTTTGACTTCCTTCAGCCCTAGGCCCATGTCAGTTGCTGGGAAAAGTTAAGTACTTGCCAGTAAGCAGTGGTCCCAGACAAAAGGACTCATAGATCTTAATTTTCTTCACCTGTGGGAAGCAGGAATCTGCCAGACGTGCAATGTGTATTATATTATGTACTATTGTAAAGGCACCTTGGTTGAGCTGTACGCGATTGGGAGGAGTTTATGGAAATCGTTTCCCAGAACTCATCTTAATATGAAGCAGGACAGGTGATTAATATGTATAGATGAATGACGTACCCTCATAATTTTGGACAAGAACATGGTATAAAAAGGCTGCAGGCTCTGACCAAAAGTGTGCCTACTTTTTGGGTCACCCGCTCTTGCAAGAACGTATAATAAATTAACTGCTTCACTACCGTATCTACCTTGAGTCCTTTTTTTAGGACCTTTTGTCATTTTTAACAGATAGCAAAAAGGTTTATTTTTAAATGCCATCTTCACAGAACTGAAAAAAAATAAAAAGGGGAAACGGTATTTTTTAGTGTTTTAAAGTGAACCATCTTTTGTACAAAATGGTTTTTGCCACTAGGTTGAAACAATCTAAAATAAAAGGTAGAAGGAATACTTTAGCAACTTGCTTCTGGAGTGAATTTCTTCATGAAGAGACTAGAGGCCTTTATCTGAATTAAGTCTGGCAACTTTTTCCTATTGTCTCAAAGGTTACTGACAGACCAAGTCTAAATATGTGAACAGGGTTAAGTAGAGGATTTGAGAGGATGAGTTTATGACACTCTACACACATAATTACAAATACATTTTTTTTGGAGCAGACTCTATCCAGTGGAAGTGGGCATCTGTCCCAGGATCCCTGGGTAAGAAATTTCAATCCATTAAGAAGGAATCTGTTAAAAAGAGCAACACATTAGGAAAAAAAAAATAATCTTAAAATGGCCAAAATAAGTTCATGCTCCAGGTAAAGATATTTCTGAATAAAAAGCCTAGAAAATGGTGTCATCAGCAGAAACGAATGTGGGAAATATTTAATGAAGATAACATAACTTAGCTGCCAGGACCCAGGGACTATTTGAGAGAACACAATGTAAACCAGAGAGATTGCTTGAAGAGAATCTGAAAGCAAGAGACTTGTAACATTTTTTTTTGTGGAACTTGAGAGCTTCATCTGCCCATTATGGTACTGGAATTCACCAAAACACATGAAAAGTGCACAGCTTTTGGAATACATAATTTTAAATTTTGTTTTACATACCATAAACATTTTTCTGATCACATGTTCGCATAAATTTAATAACTGAACAAATCAAGCTGTACATAAGGTGAATAACAGTAATTCTGTGGCTTCATTTATTCCTAGGTCATCACACATGATCTCAGAATACTTAAGCCTCAGTAAAATACACCTAAATGTCAATAATTTGTAAGTAATATTGATCCAACATAATTAAATAAATAAATGCACCTGTAGCCAAGGGGGAAAACCCACATTTATTAACATATACAAAAAGTATCAGAGCTCATAAAAGAAAATACAGTCCTCTTGATGATCTTTGTTTCTTTTACCTAAAGTAAAAACATCAAGAAATATGATTTATAATTCCACAGAGAACAGCAATAATTTTATCTGTTCCCACTAAACTACACCTCATGTCTCCCCACCAATTTTCAAACCCTATTCAGAATATAACAGGTTGTAACTAAACCAATCTAAGATGAATGTGATACCTTTTCATAAACATGAATGCAAATACTAAAAATCCATTAGGTACTATAACTAAACTCAGAAGGAAAGGAATGGAAGCAGTACTTAAATGCTGGGAAGACAGTTCCTGCAATGAGACATTCCTATTAATTTATTTAATTTTTTTTAGAAGTGAGCATGGACGGATACATGAGGACAAAACATGCAAGAATCATGATAGTGATATAATAAATGAAATTAGTCTAATTAAAAAAATCATACATATTAAAAGATAGCATATATTATTCATATTATAGAAATAGAAATCACAGCATTCAGGTTTATTATTTAACAGTGAAGAATAAAAAGATTCTCTTTCTTTTCTGCCCGTCTTGTGCAGGAATAGACTGAAGATTGCTCAGATGCCTGTCATGGTTTAGCCCCTGCCAGCAACTACTAACCACACAGCTTCTTGCTCACTCCCCACCTGGTGGGATGGGGGGAGACAATCAGAAGAGAGAAAGTGATAAAATTCATGGGTTGAGATAAAAACATTTTAATGTGACAAACATAAAAAGGATAATAATAATGACAACAAGCAATGCTAATAATGATATACGCAAAACAATGATGAACAGCAGAATTTCTCTCCACCCAAAGTTGATGCTGCACGACACCCCTAGCTGCTGCACCAGTACCCCAAGCTGCCCAGCCTCTCAGCCCACATGTGCAAGCAAAACAAAGCAAGGAACTAAATCACCACTTCCCATGGGCAGACAGGTGTTCAACTATCCCGAGGAAAGCAGAGCTCCACGCATAATGATTACTTGGGAAGGCAAACACCATCACTCTGAAACTGATGCTGCACAAGACTCCAAGCTGCCGCTCAAGTTGCTGCTGTGCAAGACCCACAGACCCCCCAGCTGCCACACAGCCCCTCTAGCCACCCCACAGTTATAAACAGAACATGACGTAATTGGTATGGAATATCTCTTTGGCCATTTTGGGTCAGCTGTCCTGGCTGTGTCCCCTCCAACCTTCTTGTGCACCACCTCCAGCAGCATGAGAAGCTGAAAAGTCCTTGGCTGCTTGGCAACAGCTTAAAACATCATTGTCTTATCAACATTATTCTTACCCTAAATCCCAAACACAGCACTACACCAGCTGCTAGAAAGAAAATTAACTCTATCCCTACTGAAATGAGAATAGTTCCTAAAACCAAGGGTAGGTACTATCTATCATAAAGCTGGAGAATTATAAAAATAGTTTTAGGACTGGAAATACATTTGATGTAGTGCTCCAATACCTTTTCATCTAGGGGCATGGGAGTTTATAGTAGATGCCTTCCTGAACTAGGAGTTTTGTGAGGTCAGTGGGTTTTTTCCCCCACAAAATAATGGAAGGGAAGACCAGAAGTCTCCCTCACTGAGATTAAAAAGAAACAGATTGATGCAGTTCTTTCTTTTTATGAAGGACATGGGAACAGGACAGCCTTACTCTAAGTGATGGTACTAGCTTGTACCAATGGACTCAATGACTTCTCATGAATCTATTGTGGGCTCAGCTGGATCACCTCTCAGCAGCTCCTCAGGGCAGCGTGGAACACTGTTGTAAACAGCCAGATATCATTTTACAATACAACCACCACACTGTATTTGATTTAGGTTTACTCAAATTTATGTATTTACTATGAGGCAGTCTGACAAATTATGTATTAGAAGTTATCTTTATTTCTATAGAAACATCTCATAATTCATGCTTTAAAGCTAACACTGAATATATATATATATAAAAAAATGTAAAATTTAATGCTCCTGTTCATTAAAACAAATGCTGTATTACATAAGCTAGTAATTACTTCAGATAATTCCCCAGAGTTCTAGCTGAGGTTAATCCTTGCAAATCAGTTTTTTTTGTTGATTTTGTATTAATTTGCACTTCTGTTTTAAAAAGTCCTCGAGACTGAGCACACAGCGGTCAAAATAAATGGACTCACAGGAGGCTGTTTATGCAAAGGAAAAAAAAAGGTAGTGCCATTGAGTCATTGAGATTCACCTG
Source organism: Zapornia atra (assembly GCA_013400835.1). Classification (NCBI taxonomy): domain Eukaryota; kingdom Metazoa; phylum Chordata; class Aves; order Gruiformes; family Rallidae; genus Zapornia; species Zapornia atra. Next base: position 32,727 of record VZTU01008962.1, read on the forward strand.
GTCATATTTAAAAGAAAACAAACCAGAAAAAGAACCATAATCCACTCATTGAATTGTTAGTTGTTTTCAACCTGAACTAGGAATGGGCTTTAAAAAATGTGATTTCCCTGGCTCAAACAGAAAGAAGTAAGTAGAATATAGCGATGATTTTGTCACTGATGTTCTGTCCAAAGCAAGGCTGCCTGAATCTAATCCAATGGTAGGGGTTAAAAAAAAAAGAAAGATTAATCACTCAGAAATTAACTGATTGCAAAGATGGAACAAGACTTGATAAATGTTGGAGAATGTTTACCTCTGGAAGACCATAAAGAAAAGGTTTCCTACTAGCCTTTCATTCTTTCTCCTTTGCCCTTTACAGGGCTTTTTTCTTCTATTCAGTCATGGCTGGAAGCCACAAGATGTGAAAAAGTGAGGACTGGCATATAAATCCTCTAACCTGCCTTGCAGAAAAAAAAGATTTGCATCCAAATCTGCATCTTTACCCTGACACCCCTTGGAGTTGTCTCACTGAAAGCTAACTCTTGAAAAGATACATCATTTCTCTCTGTCTCACCTCCCCCTAAATGTAGGGGGAAGAAAGAGAAAGACGCCTAGTTTATTTTCCGGGTGATAAACTGACCTGTTCCTATACCCCATCCTCATTACTGATGAGCTGAGCGCTGATCACACGATTGGAAGAAAAAGTAGGTCCATGATATAGTAGCTTTTCACAAGATGCCTGTGAGTCACTGGTGTGATGAAGCCACAGAAATAACTCATGCAACCAGTCATAGTCTTTGCAGACGGTCGACAAATATTATGGCCATAGGGCAGGACATAAGGGAGATCATATCTGGAGTGCAGTTTAAGGTTCAGAAGTAGTCACAGTCAGGGGGAGGAAAAAAAAAGTTAAACTGGAACAGATTTAGAGTAAGACTGCATCCCATTAGGGTGGTATGGAAACAAGCCAGAGAACCTGATTAGCGAATGTCTGCGCTGAGCAATGAAGAGCAGTGCAGAGAGCCCTGAGCTGCCATGGACTTTATCTGCTCTGGAAGCAGTATATCACGGTGTGGTGCTGATGGGCTGTATTTATTATCTTAAACTGCATTAAAGCGGATGAACTGCTTCTGGCCCTGAGCTGGTATTGCTGCAGCACAACAGGTAGACGCATCAGCTGGAGTCAGCAATAGCTCAGGAATCTCTGCACCAAATTTCACTGCACTGCATAGACATCTTCTGTATGAGTTTCGCTTGTGCATTCAGGCAAAATGAAAGCTGTCAGGGCATATGATTGCTTGCTATAAATATATTGAGGAGAGGAGGGGGAAGGGGGGACTGACACCAGGGCTGGAAAAGAACTATTTAAATTAGGGGATAATGCTGGCACAAAATCAAATAGATATAAACTAGTTACACATAGGTTTAGGTTGGGAATTAGAAGATGGTTTCAAACCATCAGAGCAATGAGATTCTAGAAGGCTTTCCAAAGAGAGCAAGAGGGCCAAAAAGCCTAATTACTTTTAAGATGAAGTTTAAGCATTTGTGAGAGGTATTATATGACATGACTGCCTGAAGAAGCTTGATAAGATTCAGTGACTCTGGCTGTTCTTCCTGAATTTGTATTCTTCTTGACCTTTTCCTACCATCTCACAAGCCCCTTGGTCCTTCACAGTAGGTCACTAGGTTTGCCTAATCCATTCAGACAGCTCAGATCTCTCTTAAATTACACCAGAACTGGGGCCCTTGACCTCACTATCAGAGACCCCCATGCACACTTCTCTGAAGGTGCTCCTGGCCACTTGAACCGTCCAGCTATGAGTTCCTCTCACCTTTGAGTTCCCATGTTAACTATAGCCTGAGACCTTGTTTCTTGTGAAATTTGATAGGCCCTAACTTCATGCTTCTTGCAAATATTTATCTTCTGGTATCAGAAGCAGCAAAAAAAATCTGAAAAACTTTCAGGTTGCCCCTTCAGTAGTCCAGAAGAATAGAAAGCAGGCAAACCACCACTATCTTCTCTGCTCACAATTCTGCAAGGCCAAATCAGGGACTACGGAGTGACAGTGCTGCCACACACCTCTTCCAGATGCTCTGGTTTCTATTTTGTATCCTTTAGGAAAAAAAAAAAATCTGTTTATGACCTCCTGAGTTTTAAATCATCTCCAGACCTGTGATACACTAGTGTTACCATAATGACTTGGGCCAATCCCTTAGCATTCTGTGAACCTGTGTGAATTGAAGTTTCCTTTTCAGCAAAGCAGTGATGCAAGTGTAAATGCTTTGAAGCTCATCATTCTCTGAAATAAGACTTTTTTTTAACCTCATCTTTCTTCTAGTAAAGAGCTCAATTTATCTTTTGATTCACAGGATGTTACCGAAGGACAGTGAAACATGCTCAATTTTCCTTGTTCAAACTACCTTAAGCTCTTTCCTTCATCAGAGGTACCCCCAATTTTCATGCTCACAACGTGTTCATTTCCCATACCGTGTCCACTGGGCATTAGGACCTGACCTGCACCAGTTTTGCAGTTGTATCTTGGTTAATTGCTAAAATATGTTTGCAGAAGGAAAAGAGGACCACGGTGCAGACCTTCATGGACAAGCACTGTCCCTCCAAGGAAGCATCCATGGTGGCACACTGGGGAGCCCCCACTTTGAGAATGGAAGCTGCACGGGGTCAAGCATGTGCCCCACGCTTATAGTCCCTTGAAAACACTGAAATTTCCCTAGAGAAGATGAAGTGATTATCACCTATAGGTCAGGGTCTGAAGTGTCTAGTACAGTTATTCTATGGCCATAAATGCATTCACTGAGTGATTAAAATAAGCAAAAGAAAATAACTGTCACTATTATGCCAGTGACATTTTTATACATGTGCTATAATTCGTTTGAAGTGAGAATACAGACTGGGTTCCTCTGTGCTCATACATTTAAAATTTTTGCTTATATTTTAGGCTCCTTGCTGAGCTTAATAATAGCTTTGGAGGATCAGGGCAGCAAAAGTGCCATATGTTACACCCTACTTTGCACATGCTGAGTTCCCGAAAAGTCACACCAGCAGAGGAAGGTGACACTGTTACTGGGGAAGGAGCAGAGGGAGAAGGGTTGCTGCTGGGATACTGGAAGGGAGCTGGTTATTCCTCCCAGTAACAGTAACAACTCCCACCAGCAGAAGATACAGTCCTTTCTCTTCTTGCAAACAGATTAAACCTTCTTACCCTAGCATTTTTTGACTAATAAAATTTTATCCACAGTGCTAAGGAGTCAGGATCTAGCTCTGGTGGGAAGTACCTGTGCCATACGTGGCAAAGAAGGAAAGGGCCAGGAAGAAATTCTGCTCAGAGCTGGGAGAGGAGTACACAGGTAAAATACATAAAGCCAACAATGCCCAATATTCACTGTATAGTAAAGCTTTCTCCTCACTTGTCTGGAACAATTGTATTAACTACAGCACTACAGAGAGGAAAATATTTTTTCTAATATGGAAATTAAGGGACATAGTTTTGTATTTGTAAATGGAATATGTTACCACTTCTTCATAAGCAAATGTAGTAACTAGTGTTAAAATACTGAAAAAGAAACACTAGGGAACTGTGCAACTTAGTCATTGATATGATGTGAATATTGTACTGTGATAACATTTTATTGATCAAATGCACAAGTAAATTACAAGTTACTTAAAATGCTGCAACAATAAACTATTGTGGGGCCTAGAGGACAAGTATGTCAACTGTGGAACATGAGTTCAATGAATTTAAAGAAACACTTTGAGAACTGTATCTAAAGAAACCTTGATTACAAGAATTTTCATTTGAGGTCAAAATTCATGGGGAATATTTAAAAGATGCTACATTAAAAATTATATGTGAGCTCATGCTCCCAATATAAAATGTAGTTATTTAAAGGGCAAATGGAAATGGCAGCTGTGAAAGGATTCCTGTACATTTGGAATTACTTACTTCTGAGATTTTCCTAACTTTGTAATATTCTGTAATACTCTTCACCTCTTTTCCATTCTTTTTTTTGCTGCCCTTCCACTTAAATGTAGTATAAAACCAAATTTGAAGCACATGAAACTAACTGATGTGACATAGATACCTATGATTGCTAAACCCCACCAGATGAATCACATCTGGGAATGAGGACTAAGGATTTTTTCAGCACAAAGTGTTCATCACACAATTAAAACTCTCTTAATATTTTTTACTTATCTTCAAGATGCTGAAAAGGCTTGGGCCAGCAAAGGAGATTTCCTTGGGTACAGAACTGAGGAAGGCAACCTCAGAGGTACAAGCAAGCCCTGGTCACTGCTTATGGACAGGGTAGGAAAGAAAGGTGACAGCATCATTGTCACAAGGGAGCTTACCTGGCTTCTCTGCACTGGGAGCATCACAAAGGCATCAAACACATGCCTGTAAGATGTGCACTGCAGACTCTCATCCTACAGTGTTAAAAGTACAAAGGTGCCTAAATAAAAGCTGGGGCTCCCTTTTTTCCAGCATCTCTTCCCTCAGTCGGGAAAAAGACAATATTGAACTCTTCGAAGTTGCTTTTGTTCTAGCAGTTGGAGCACTACTTGAAAGTTTGGTTGCAAAGATTTACCATGAAGTACTGCAATATCAAATCCAAGTTCATTGCAACCAACACTAAGCTCTGAAGTGTCAGTGGTAAAATAGTCTGGTAGTTGTGTGGTAAAATAATCCGGCTGTAGGCAAGGTTCATTGCCAGGGGGAGAGGTGGATATCTCCAAAATATTAGTCAGACTTTCAGTGGGTGACATGCCTTGTGGAAATGATCATACGAGTAAGAAATTGTCATTATTTCTATTTAATAAACAGTGGAACATGGTGTTGGAAAATACCTTTACCACCTCAGGTCCTTCTTTTCTTGATCTCTCAGACTTGGCTTTCAAAGATATCAATGATATACAACTCATACATTCTATGACTGAATGCGAAAGATTAGTTAAAAAAGTATTTATTTTTTTTCTTTTTCTGTTACGTTCCATTACAAAAAGAAACAAAACAAAACATAAACAAAACATAAACAGAAGATAGCATTTTATTAGTGGTACATTAATGAGCTTAAACAACTAGGTGATTTATGTTTGTCACAAATACATATTACAAACAACCACAAAACCATAACTAAAAATTAAATAAATAATTTGAATAGTTTTTTCTTAATTTTTTAATATTTATAAAATATATAGCACTTTCTATTACATTTTTCAGTCATTTTTATCCATAACAAATTAAAACCTATGACATATATTGCAAATATGCTAGAGGGATAAGAGTAATAAAAAAAGCAAAAATTCCTGGAGGTATGAAATAGTAATCGGTTAATGTTTATCAATTTATTATCGCATATCCAGATTGTGCATATCCTGCAAAAATAGCCATTTCTTCAACTAATATACATATTTTTCTTTATAGTATTATAAGGTCTTAAATGTAAAGCTTCATGGATTTATGCTCCTGTTTTATAGTTCTGCCTAATATGTAATTTCCACTAATATATACTGAATATCTTCCATTAGTATATACTAATATACTCACACACATACGCACACACATACACACACACGCACTATGCATTATATATTAGTATATACTGAATAGGAAAAGAATTTTTATAATATATAGTTGGAATTCTTATGAAGAATGCTGTTGAAAGTGGAAGGTGTGTATACCATAGTGAAAACTGACTAGGTTACATAAATGAAAAGCATTTAGTTTTAGTGTTCAATTATTATTTTTTGTAATAGTTTATGGAAAATACTGTAATAATATGCAGAATCCAAACAGAAATATCATTTTTATTCTAGTATCCACATGCTTTTCTTTATGATTCCAATAGAATGTGAACTGCTCTCTCTGCTAAACTTCCTGAAAATCAAGCCAAGCAAGTAAAAATTTGTTGACATTAAAGACCTTATTCCAGGAAATACTAAAATTGCACTTAAGAACCCTCCAAGACAGGGAAGCACTTAAGCGCAGATATGACTTTATTTTCTTTAACCTGAATGTTAATCAGACACTCAAGTACTTTTACTGGTACATGGATGCCCTTGCCATAATCCTTAATAGTGTCCCCTGACTGTGAAAGAGGTTTAGAGTCTCTGTTATGTAGCCGAGACTAATGTTTAGCCATTTGGCTGAGCAAAGTGGTGAGGGAACAGGGATGTGTGCTTGGGGACCTCTGAACAAATATTCAGGTGTGTGATTTGCAGTGGATGGGGAGAAAGATGCAGCAGGGAGGGAGCAGACCATCATGGGATAGCCTGCTTGCAGTCAGTACTGTCCTGGTAAAGGGAAAAAGGAGATGCACAAAAGGATAGCCTGTCCTGGGCACCCATCAGTCACCGTCAGCTTCATTCTGCCCCTTGCGGTGGCACAACATCCCTCATCAGGCACTGAGCTTTGGTGGGCTGAACTAGGAAGCTCAGCTTTCTAGGGTCCTTCAAGCACCCACGGTGCACCAGCAGCAGCTCCTGCAGAGACAGAAATGACATGCACCGGGAGCTGGCAGCCTTACTGTTAGCATCTCAGAAGGTTTTTCCTCTGGACTCATTTCATTTGGGCCACAGGGTCTGAAAGCCAACTGGGACATGAAACTTCTATTGCTGTGATGTTGATTTAGTTTCATCCTTAAAGCCCAGTTCATGTGCTTAAAGACAGCCTTGTGATATGAAGAATAGCACAGTGACTGGCAGCAGGCAGGAGCCTGGCTTCAAAAGCACATTCCTCATAAAATGAAAACACTAACATAGAAGCACCTTCTCTAACTCCTTGGAGAGACACACACACTAGCATGGACCTTCAGAGAACCTAAGCTGTGTTCTTGACTTGTGTTTCCTTTTTGAGAGCCTGAAGTCCTACCTTAGGTATCTAAAACAGGTACTTAAAGTTCAGGAGCTTGAGTGCATATCTCATGTTTCCCATCATGCAGAACTGGTAAGAGGTGTGAGTCCAAAGTACGGACTCATCACTGTCTGAGGTTGAACATTTTAAAATCAGCTTAAACTTTTTTTCAGGCTCTACATGTTTTCAGAGACCAGGTCCTGCAAGGAAATTGGAAGTGCAATACAAGGACCAGTGTTTGATATTAACAAAGTCACATTTTCCAAAAGGTGCCTTGGAACTGCCATACCAGAATGAAAACTTTTCTTTCTTTTCTGCATAGGGAATACTCAAACGTACTTAGACAGTATGCAGCAAAACTGCTGAATTTCTAAGGGCAGCAATTCAGAACTGTACATTCACAAGATCTTCAGCTTTTTAAAAATATTTTGTTTGATGTAAGAAACATCTTAAGGCATGGAATAAACCAAATCACATTTAAAGTAATAGGCTGAATTATTGACAACTACCTACTCATGTTTAAATGTCCACTTTGAGGTGTTCCGATAAAATCTATGCTCACAAAGTAAATAAATACATTTTTGTGGAATCAGGAACTAATTTGGAAAATAAAACTTTTCACGATTCTCATCACAAAACATATTGATACTGTGTATCATTGGTATGCATTATTAATAATTCTAGTATAAATAGACAAAACTTCAAATTAGCCATTTTAAAAAATAGCCCACTTGCAACTAGTTTGTCTCCACAAACTTCTTGCTGCACTTAATTAACAAAATAAAATGGCCAACATTTAAAATAGCCTGAATTTTATTTCAAAGGTGCCTTCAGGCTACTGGACTGCCAAGCTCTTTTGAAAATCTGGAACTATTTTTAAACAGATGTAGGAAATTAAATGTGTGCATTCACTGATGAAATCCAGAATAACATTAATCAAATTGATAACACTTTCATAATAAAATTTTGCTAACACTACAATCTAGCATATGTTTAGTTCTGTGATGGACAGATAATCTAAAATTTCCTTCATAAAGCAAAACAAATTGAACCAAATATATTGAGTTATACTTAAGTGTACGTATTTTTGGTATACTATATAACATCACTTCATTAGGCACAGTACTATAAAGATTTTTTATTAAACTTATTTAAGAATATCATGACATAAAGAGAACAAATTACATATTATGCTATGGGTTGGTTGATTTCCTCTTCTTTTGTTGAAATGTTTGCTTTCACTTGCATACATTTTTTTAGCAAAAGCTCATGGTTCATTATATCTGCTTTCTAGTTGTCACTGGGCTGTGTTGGCTTACAAATACTTGTATTCATTATATGTTACACGCAAAATGAGAGGCTGCAAGATAAAGCCTGGGTTTTGATGAATGTGTATGATGTTCACTATCCTTTAAGTGGGAAGCTACTGTAGGGGTTTAAACTAAAAATAAAACCATTTAATATGTTTGTAAATTATATTTTGTTATTTCAGGATTAGTTAGAACACAGAGTTTAACATTTTCCCTCTTTGGTGCAAGAATAAATTTCCAACCAACTAAGAGGGCAAGCCAGGATGCAGAGTCTCTTCTGAGCATTCTGTGAGTTCAGTGCACAAACCCTTGCTGCATTTAAAAAACAACACTGACCTGCAGTCAAGGTCATGGCATTTTATATTCTCAAAACATCACTTTTATCTTCTTGAAAATAAAACTATCGATTAAGCCCCATCAGTTTAGCTCTTTGAAATATAGGGGTTTAGAAAACAAACAAAAAAATCAATTTACAAACTAATGTTGTCTCTTAAATGTTATGTATTTAATGTCCATTTACAAAAGCCTCACTGACAGATACAGCAGTTCTACAGACAGAATACTTGACAGAGATCTCTAGGATACCCTGGTGGAGTCCCAAAAGTTCATGTCATTAGCTCAGTTCTGCACAAGGAGCATTTTTTGAAAAAAAAAAAAATTACAAAAATAAAAATTCAGGGCTTTCATATCATGGAATCCCTCAACCTACAGCAATTTGCAATGACATACTTTCTCCTAGTTTGGGTAAATGCTATGCTTATTTAAGCACATTAAACGGTGTCCCTTGAAACTCTCATTTTCAGTGGTACAACTGTGTACATAACATCAGTGGTTGAAGGGAGATGATCAGGTTTAGATTCTGCTATCACCAGCAGAGCTTTTACTCTGGTGTTAGCACATGCCAACACTGCTACAGATGAATGTCACAGCAACGCACCAAAAAGAAGTCTAAGATTTGGGAGCACAGAGGAGGAGAACTGTCATTAAGAGATACCAGGCTTGTGTTTTCACTGTTGTCAGTGCTCTGTCAAAATCTTTGTTTCCAGTATATGCTTTCTTGACAAGGACCGTGCCTGAGTTACCACCATTAAACCCCTTAGACGGTTACAGCTTTGGATTCAAAGTATCTGGGGTTGGTACTGTCTCAGGGGCAAATGTGAGATCCCATGGACAGCCATGGTAGTTTTATATGTCATTCAGAGACCAGGATGTGACATCCTTATTTAGGGACAAACAAACACGCAAGGATGACTATGAAAATGTTGGATTTTGATGACACTTAAAGCATTTAATAGCTGGATTACAACATCATTCCATTGTATTTAGCATGGAAAATAAATGTGTAACCCTTGGAGGTGTACTAATAAGAAATAAGCAGGTACTAAAAGTCATTTGAAAGTGATGAAAGAGTCTCCAGAAAATATATTTTCAGAATATTTGGAACTAGTATCGAGTGAGATTGGCTATAGTTCAAGGCAAGGATACTCTCACACAAAAATATCCAAATACTTCTCATGCAACGCAAAAAAAAAGAGACACAATTTGCTCCTATGTTTCATTCACCTCTTGTCCCTGCCTTGCATTTTGAATTGTTCCCATTTTGAAAAAACTTTCCTCTGGCTTCACTTTTGATGCTTTAATTCTCTTAATATGTAGAAAGGGATGTGACAGAATTAAGTCTTTCTGCTAAACAAGGCAGATAGTGTCTATAATCCACCACCTGCTATGTGCATTTATAACAAGTCTAAGTGGGGGGTGGGGGTGGGAGAAGGTAGTTTTGATTTCAATATAATAAACAGAAAACCATAAAATAAAAATGTTATGCAAACACTGTAGCTGCACTAACTGTTCTTCCTGCAGATTTTTAGTTTCTCTCCTCTTATCTGGCAAAGAAACCAAACCCTCACCTTTTCTATTTCTTCAGCTAAATTCCACACAGGCTCCCACCATTTTTTACATCTTTGATGATGTGTGTAATAGCACAAAATTAAATTATTTTGAAAAATTATATTTTAATAAAGTTATTAATTTTAAATTTACAACTCCCTTAGATTTCAGCATTAAATGATGCTCTGGAACTAGTATGTGGTCCAGAGTAATACAATATTCTTTACAAAGACATTATGCATTCTGTCAGCTATTCTTTACAGTTATTTAATTTATTCCTGTCTTTTACTAACAATATATAAAAAAAGAAACTATTAAGAATTCGAAGGGTGGGCTCATTTGTCAAGCATAACGTAGAAAGTCTTATTTTGTTGAAAGCCTGAGTGGAACAGAAGTTCTACTTATGATGTGAAATCAAGGTTAAATATGGAAACAATGTATTAGGTAGATTGTCTCAAACAAATTAAACAGCTAAGTCTTGTGAACAAAGACTATTAGATTTACGTAAATTAACTCTAGGGGAAAAAAAAGGGAGGACATAAATAGCAGACATGGTGTTTTACGCACTTAATTTGTAATTGAAATTAAATTAATATAACATATTTACTTGAAGAAGAGGGACTTATGCATGGAAAGCAGTTTGCTTTTTTGTGTTTTGGTGGTTTGTGTTTTTTTATTTTTAATATGTAAGTCCAATAAGGCTATCTCTTGGGGGTTTTTGTAGACTAAAAGAACAAAATAGAAAAAGTAGCATGACTCCATGTATGGACACCAGAATGGATTTACAACAGTGCTTAAAGTGCTTTCTTATTTGAGGAGATGCTTACACAAACACCTTTTCATGCTTATGTCCTTGTCACCATGTACTATATGTTTGTTGCTTGCTTTTATGGCATTTATAATATAATGATAGGGTATTAATTTCATAACTGTAGTTTAGTATATTGTCATTAAAAAATCTGAAAACAGGAAAATGACAATTCTATTTGTGTATTATTACAGCAATTTGAAAATTTTATTAAATACTGCAGTGCTTCATTTTGTCATTTTTTCCTTTGCTTCCAGTGTTGCTTAAAGCACTATGTAAGTACAAATAGATCATACTAAAAGCATACCCATCCTATTCTGGGGTTTCGACTAGGATTATTTACTGATGTCTTGCAGAACAGAGATGAATCTATGATCCCACGTGACCATTTATCTGCTGATGCTGCAAGATGTCTTGCCTCCAGCTTGGTTTCCATATACATGGTTCACCAAAGTTCTACATCTTATGAATATTTATACATTGTTATGTCTTGTTGTTAAGTGGCAGTGCTGCAATGTGAGATGTCAAGTAGTATACTTTAATTTGCCAGTACCAGAAGTTGTGGGAGCCGCAGAAGCTGTGGCTTGACTGCCTACATACAAAGGGTCCAAACAAGCCACTTTGGCTGCAAAGAATGAGTGGATACAGTGAAGGACTGCAAACAGGTTGGAGAACTCCAGCTCCTGGAAGTGAAAACAAAAAGATTACACATGAAGCAAAAGAACACTTCACAAACATATACCCAGGAATCAACTGCTATTCAAGTAGAAATTATTTTAATAATTTGCTGTAATTCTCCTATGTGCCTGAAAATTCTCCATTATGGGGACTCAGACATTGAGCTATCCCCATTCAGTAAATAAATTGGGGGGCGGGGAGCTAAATATGGAAAAAAATGTGAGCTAAGTGCCCCCACAGAAATCTATGACACCATATAATTTTTTTTCCCTCAGGTTAATCAAATCTACCACTTTTGCAGGTAAATTTAGATAGAAATTGAATGTCTGCACCATAACAGTCTATACATCTCTGGACTACTACTGTATACCCACTGTACCCACAAAGATCAGTAATATTTAGTTCCACATTTACATGTCACATTTGTTCATCATGTCACCTCACATGGGGAACTATTATCTTACCTATGCTGGTACTTTAATTACCAAAAAAAAAAAAAGACACATTTTCAAAGAATGCTACTATTGCCCAGAGAGGTGGTGGATGCCCCGTCCCTGGAAGTGTTCAATGCCAGGTTGGATGGGGCCCTGGGCAACCTTGTGTAGATCCAGGCCTGGAGGTTGGTGGCCCTGCCTGTGGCAGGGGGGTTGGAGCTCTATGATCCTTGGGGTCCCTTCCAACCTATGCCATTCTATGATTCTATCACACGGTGATATTCTGGATCTGTTTTCATTGAGAGGGTTACTCTTATTGGGCCAAAAAAGAGAACAGACTGCAGGTTTTAAACTAAGTAGAAATATTAGATAAAGTCTTTTTTCTACTTTAATTCAGTTTTCTATAGCTCTTCAGTATGTGATTAGACTATCTGGGACTCTTTTAGACACCACTACTGACGAAATAAATGAAAACTAATTTTTTACACATAAAAATGTGCTCCTTTCTGTCTAATTGACTTTACCTGATCAGTCTTTTTTAAGGCAATCTTCAGCATGTGTTTTTTGGAGTTAGCGTTATATCTATAATTATCTGTTGGATTTGAAAGCAAATATTTGAATACTTATCAGTGTAAGGATGGTAGTGCAGAGGTGCCATCATTCTGCTCTGATTCACTACCTATACAGACTTCTTCATTGTAATACGAAAACAGTAACAGATATCTGTGATATATTCTGTCCTTCTGTCCAGCATTAGAATATCCAGGCTATGTAGTCCTGAGGGTTTCGCTTTCTTTGTTTAGAACAGTATTGATAATGTTGTATATTCAATAAAAATTGCTAAATCTCTCAAAATTATATTAACCTGCAATTTTCTGCCTCTTGAGATTTCCTGGAAGATATTGCTTCATGTAATTCACGGAGACATTCACAAATTCTGCATGTGTGAGGGGCAACAACTTCCTGAAAGCAGATAGCTGCGTGTGCAGGGTGTCCAGTGATGAAATGGATGCGGGGAGCTTTGTTCAGCTCTCTTACAAGCTGTGTTGATGTCCTTTGGACATGCTCAGAAATGAATTTTTAATATCCCAAGAGCTTCTTTAAACTCCCCTAGCTACCAATTCTGAATGAAGAAAATAAAGTTTATACCAAGTTTCACAAATCTGCCATCTGTGTCTATTAAAAGAAATCTATTTAGGGACATTTTCGTTTTTAAACATTGGGAGAAGGGCAATTTTATCACTATGACAAAGACTTCTCCACTCAAATTTCAAAATAAGTAAATCTATCATACATAGGAAAACAATGGAATTTCAAAAATGAGGAAGCAAGGAATAATGGAAACTATTTCAGAATATGCACTATCAGTTATTCCTATTAAGTTGATTTCAGTTAAACCCTTTTTAATAACATAACATAGCATAATATAATTTATCCTGCTGGTACTATCAAAATTAAGCTTAAGATGAGATAATAAATATTTAATAGAACATTGAAATATTTGTAATATCAATTATGTGTGTTATCTGTAAAAAGGTTACATTTCCCTCTATGTATGAACAGGACAAACCTATTAAAAAAAAAAATCACAATTTGAGAGTTGTTCGAGTCCATTAGGTAATCATACTAGCTGAAAGTTCTTACTATCATAATTATGGCTCCTGGACACTGAATTTTCACAGTGCATTAGTACAATTATTACCAGCAGTTATCATGGGTGTTTCTGCTACAGTAACACATTGGGAAGATTGTTCAAAGGACCTTCAAGAAAAGTGGGTGAGGCAACGGAAGAGCCTCTGAAGGTCCCATTGGTTTACTACTACTGACAGTAATGATGCAATGCAGAAATTACATTGACTGCAAAGACGAGTACTAAGAAGTCAGCAAATGCTACATTATTATTTGCTATGAAGCATTTTTCCTGTTTCATTGTGGGCATGCATATTTAACTAGAAATTAAAGCAAAGTGAAACACAGGAGGCTGACTGCTACAGGCCTGATTAATGGCAGCAGCTCGATTCACAGGAGCCTGATTGATGGGAAGGGGATTCATCAGGAGCAATATTTTACTGGCAGATTAGCCTAGTCGCAAGGAAGCTTAATGAACAGATAAGGCTTCATGTGGAGCGTGTGGAGTTTCTGACAGATATAACATTCCCTCACTTCTGCCAAGAACTTGCACTTTTAGCTGCTCACAGGTCTGTACTACTACCAGCAGATGGAGGAAAGCCCACAAGCTTTTGTGCATGCCTAGCTACTCCTAGTTGTTATCATCTATATTTTGTCATCAGTCATCCTCTTGACTGAATATACTCTCACCTAGCAGGGTATTGTGTATTGCACACCCATTTTCAAATGACTTTTCAGAATAACCCAAAAAGCAAACCCTTAGAAACCTGAAGAAATACATAGTGAAGCCATTAAAGTTACTACCAGTAGATAAAAGCAAAGGCTCGGAATGCCCAGAAAGCAAAGCAATCCAAATTTAAGCCACATCTACTTGTCCATGCACAAGCACACAAGTGACTATTACTCCAATTTCCAGACTGTTGTCTGTACACCTCACCTAAGACCCTACTCTCCTAGGAATATCAGTGTACCCTCTGGTCTTCAAATTGTCTTTCCAACCAATCTCTTGCTCAAACCGCTCCCACCCTACATCACTGCCATTATACAAGACACTTCCAGATTGTCAAAGTGAACATTCACAGTTTCTGCTGAAGTCAGTATAAGTGAGCAGAAAGGTATGTGAGAAAGATGCAGTCATTGAGCATGGTCAGAACTGTATGGTAATTCTAGTAATGGTTCACAAAGAAAGTCTGGATTGAAAGGAAAGAGATGGAAAGAGAAAACAGAGAGTACCCCCAGGCAAAGAAAAACCCAAACAGCTCTTATCACATTATATTAATGACACAAGTACATAAACAATACATCTACCAAATCAAGCAACTGTATGTTTGTTAAGTATTCATGATATGGTTAGAAAAAAAAATCTTTTCTTTTTTCCATATATAAACTGTTTATAGGAGAAGATATTTGTTCTTTCGTCAAATAATGGTGTTACATGGTCATTTTATATAAGCATAGAATATGATCTAAAACAGATATTAAAGAGATAATCCATGTGCTAGACATGAGGAAACTAAAAATTGAATCACACAACCCTACACAGGTCAGAAACCAGAACTCAGAATGCAGTTGCTGCAATCGAGCAATCACTCTGTAAAAATCCTGATGATGTATACTTAAAACCTATTTAAAGATGACATTCTAAATTTGAAGAGCACTGTGATGCTCACAGAGAAACCCTCAAGGCTATGAACAAGGATTAATTAAAAAATATACTTTGGAGAATACACTTGAAATGATCAGACATGTCAGTCTGGAAAATGGTGTAAGCATCCATCAAGACACCTTGCGACACTTGAAAATGAGCATTTTGTTCACACTACAACAGCAGTAAATTAAGTTATTTAGATTTGATTTCTATGCAAGATAATTTAAAGTACAAATTAATTGGTATTAATCACTATTAAGGTAGCATTAATTAAAAAGTTTAATGCTAAATCTTTGAAGTTATACTTCTTCATTTACCGATACTTTATTTCTGTCCTCTTCATAGAAATACATTTTTAGATATTATATAAATATATAGAACTTATATATATTATACATATACTACACTGTAATTTATATATTAGAGATTTCTGTCCAATTGACTGGATATTCATCTTGATGTGCTGATTTTTGTATTAACTTAGGTGGTGCAACACTCACCTTAGAGGTTCAGCTGCTCTATGAACAGCAGCACAGTTGTGTGACCTTGCCTGAGTTTTTTTGACAATACCACTGAGCTGCTAAAAAGCCTTGCAAGTCAGTAAAGGTGAAAGCACATATATCTTTTGAATTATATGTATGTTTTAAAAGGCACAGAAACTCTCTGTTTACAGAAATTACTGACTGATGTGTTTACTTACAAAATTCAAATAAAAATTACATGTAATAAGAAAAAAAAAGCACTAATGTTGATTTTTAAATCCACTGAGGAGACAATGAGCCATGCTTGACCTTGTTCTCAGCAATAAGAAGGGGTTGGTAGAGGATATGATGCTCAAGGGCAGCCTTGGCCATGCTGACTATGAAATGATGGAGTTCAAGATCCTCAGGGCAGCGTGGAGGGCACACAGCAAGCTCACTGCCTTGGATTCAGGAGAGCAAACTTTGGCTTCTTCAGGCACCTGCTTGATAGAGTATCATGGGACAAAGCCCTGGAGGGAAGAGTGGCCCAAGACAGCTAGCTAGTGTTGAAGGATCACCTCCTCCAAGCTCAGGAGCAATGTATCCCAACAAAGAGGACGTTAGACAAAAATGCCCAGAGACCTGCACAAATGAACAAGGCGCTCCTGAGCAAACTCAAATGCAAAAAGATGCCTGCAGAGGGTGGAGGCAAGCACAGGTATCCTGGAAAGAATACAGAGAAAATGTCTGAGCAGCCAAAGATCAGGTCAGGAAAGCTAAAGCCCTGACAAAATGAAATCTTGCCAGGGATATCA
Source organism: Zapornia atra (assembly GCA_013400835.1). NCBI lineage: Eukaryota > Metazoa > Chordata > Aves > Gruiformes > Rallidae > Zapornia > Zapornia atra. Next base: position 49,245 of record VZTU01008962.1, read on the forward strand.
AGGGCAAAAGAAAAGTTTCTGTAAGTGGGTCAGTGATAAAAGAAAATGAGAGAATGTGAGCCCCCTCTGGAATGAAACAGGAGACCTGGCTAACCAGCATATGGAAAAGGCTGAGGAACTCAATGAATTTTTCTCCCTCAGTCTTCACCAGTAAGGGTTCTATCACACTGCCCAGGTCACAGAAGGCAAAGGCAGGGACTGGGAGAATGAAGAGCCACGCACTGGTTGAAGACCATCTAAGGAACCTGAAGGTGCAAAAGTCTCCTGCAGCCCATGGAGAAGACCATGGGAAAGCAGGTTGTCCCTCTGCAGCCCATGGAAGATGATGGAAAGCAGAGATTCCACATGCAGCCCCTGGAGAGACCTCACACTGGAATGGGTGCAGACATATGGAAGATGCTGTCACACACGTTGGAGCAAACTCCTGGCAGGACCTGCAGCCCATGGAGACAGAAACAGAGAGAGACCCACACAGGAGCAGGTTTTCTGGGGGGGGGACACACGCTGGGGCAGCCTGGGCCTGAGAGACTGCACCCCATAGAAGTGACCCACGATGGGGCAGCTGGTGAAGAGCTAAAGCACTGTGGGAAAGGACTCATGTTGGAGAAATTTGTGAAGGTCTGTCTCCCATGGGTGGGACCCCATGCTGGAGAAGGGGAAGGGTGTGAGNCTCCCATGGGTGGGACCCCATGCTGGAGAAGGGGAAGGGTGTGAGGAATGTCCATCCTGCTAAGAAGGAAAACAACTTGTGAGGAACTGACTGAAAACCCAATTCCCTTTTCCCTCCCCTGCCCTGTGTCCCCCATGCCATCCTAGGAGGGAAAGAAGGGAGTGAAATCATGAACAAAGTGAAGTCTGTGAAGAAGGGAGGGGTGAGGGGAGGTGCTTTAAGATCTGGTTGCACTTCTCATCTGATTCTGGTTTCACTCTGTCTCTGTGTGTGTAGTGTAATAAGTTAGAAGCTTTTCTTTTTTTTTTTTCTTTTTAGGTCATGTCGAGTCTTTTTTGCCCATGATCTCTCCCTGTCTTTATCTCAACTCCTAAGCCTCTCAGTATGTTTTCTCCCCTGCCCAGCTGAAAATGGAAGTGACAGAGCGGCTTTGGTGGGTCTGGCCTCCAGCCAGGGTCAAACCACTAGACACATACACACACACACACACACACACATATCAAGACAGGATCTCTCATAGATTTAAGATACCCTTAACATCACTCTGATTTTATTACAGTTGTAAGATTTTTTTAGCTTCTGGATACTGCTGTGATACTGGAGAGACACTAATGGATCATTAAGGTATAGCTAAGTAAATAAGGAAATACATAGGTATAGGAAGGTGTGTAAGTGAATCCCTTTGTGTCTTATAACTATGAGAAAACTTTGCCCTTCTATGCTTGGCTTTTTTCAACCCAACTATCAGTAAGAACAAAGGAGAGGGACACGTAGGCTCCACGTTCTGCCAAGCCAACAGCTCTGTTTTGTAGCTCTCAGTCAGAAAAATTCTGTCTGACTGTGCAAAGTTGTGCAATATCTCCTGTTGAGTGACAGCTGGGAAATAACCTACAGATTGGAATGTCTAAGGGGTATTAGTGATTAATGTTGCCCCTAAGCGGTTTCTTCTTAGAAACCTTTCTTCTTAGAAACCTTTCTTCTTAGAAACCACTTAGACCTTGCCTTAGAGCCCTTCAGAATTAGGTGTTTGCATCCAGGCACTCTGACATGGATGTACTGGTGTGACCTATGGTAATTACTGTTCAGATTTTTCAGACCTGAATTGCTTAATTCTACGAAGAAACACTTCTTTTATACTACATTATATATCTCTATAGTAACATGACATTACAGAGGAGCCAAAACGAAAAGCACCAGTACAAAGTACAAGGAAAAAAGGCAGAATCTGAGTGAATAATACAAATGTTTAAATATTTTAAATTCTTTTCAAGCTGAAAAGAAGTATACCTGGCTCAGCCGTAAGTAAATCCATATCACATCTTGTGTGTCTCAAAGCATGACACTTTGAATTCTAAGTCAGGCGTGAAGTGCACTGTACAAAGTTTTAGCATCACTGTAAAAATATTAGTTACCCTGAGTCAGTGAAGGACTTTTTATCAATTAAAAATATAAACTGTGGTGGCAAGTGTGTTTGTTAAAAATAAAGCTGACTCAAGAATGGATAAGGTTCTGCATTTTTTCTCAAAAATCTTTTCTTTAATTCTTTTAACATATACCACTGGAAGACAGAGGAGATGCAGGACAATCACAAAGGCAGTACAGCTGAAATTTAACATACTGCTGCATAATTATTCTTTTTCAAGCAATGTCCATCTAAATCTGAATATATTTCGAGAATAGTAACAAATTCATCTAAATTTTGCAACAAGATTCAACAGCTAAGCACTCTGATACTCTTACTTCTCTACATAATAAGTGTTCTAAAATTAAAAGATATTATTACACAAATGAAACATGCCTTAATCACACACATCTGCAATAGCATGAGATACATAAAATGTGAAGCATTGTAAATGAAGCATGACATTAAGTATTTGGATGTGTATAACTCATATTTGTACAGGAAGGACTTATATAGAATAACAGAATCATGGAATCACCAAAATAACCGGTGCAGAGTCACAGGGGAAGATCCCTTCCCTAGTCCTGCTGGCCACACTGTTCCTGATACAGGCCAGGATGCTGTTGGCCCTCATGGCCTCCTGGGCACACTGCTGGCTCATACTCAGCAGCTGTAAATCATTATGAAAGCAATATTATTTAAAAACAAAACCAAAACCAACCAAATAAAACAAACTCCTAAAATGACAACCTATGGGCAAACCACCTGAAATTTGCAGGGAGTAATTGAATTACAGTGCACTAAGTACATTTTTAAAAATTGTCCTGGTTTCAGCAGGGATAGAGTTCACTGTCTTACTAGCAGCTGGTATAGTTTGATGCTTTGGATTTAGGATGAGAATAATGAATGATGTTGATAAGACAATGATGTTTTCACTTGTTGCGAAGCAGTCAAGGACTTTTCAGCTTCTGATACTCGCCTGCTAAGGAGAAGGCAGGAAGTACCCAAGAATCTTGGAGGGGACAAAACCAGAAGAGCTGAACCAGACTAGCCAAAGAGATAATGTAATGCTCAGCATCTAACTAAAGGAGTTAGCCCCAGGGTGGGCAGTTCAGCTAACTACTGGTTCCTAGTGGTGAGCAACTGTGGTTTATTATCATCATCATCATCTTTCTTTTCTGTCCTATTAAACTGTTTTTATCTCAGTCCACAAGTTTAATTTTTTTCATTTCAATTCTCTCTTCCAACACATTGGTGTGGTGGTTTTGGGGTGTGAGCAAATGGCTATGTGGTTGTTTTAGCTGCCTGATGGGTTAAAACATGACAACATTCCATCAGTGCCATAGCTGAAACTCAGAGATGAAGGAAAACAGGTCTGAGAGGCAAAAAAAAGCAAGAGGTGTAGATCAGGTAATGCATATGCCATAGTGGATTCTGCATAGAGAGTGTAGCGTGAACAATAAAAGGGTAAAAAGCACTCTCAGTTCTAGTGACTGCATCCAAGCTACCTGCCATGCCTTCCTCCCTCATTATGTAGGAATGAAGAAGTGAAGAGCCCTAAAATTCGGGGGCAATGGCTTCTCAGACTCTTGGGGTTTTTTTCTCAGCTGTGAGCTCCCATTTCACTGTATTCTGGTTATTTCTCATTTAATATAACTGACAAAAAAAAGTCTTTATGTAAAGAAAATGTTACTGCATTTCCCCTTACACAGTGGGTCTCCAGGCCATCTGAAGCAAAGGGCATTTAACAGGTGATGATAGCTGTGGTCATGAATATTCATCACAACCTTTAACAGATGTTTTACAAAATTCCCATCATCCGATTCCAAATGAAGACTGCACACAGTGTGCATGAAACCTGGCATTACAAGCATTTCTGAAAATCTGATTAACATTTCCTAATGACTAAAGAGTTCCCCAAATAGCTATATCTCTTACAGTAATGCTAGAAAAGTAAAAAGAAAAAAGAAAAAGAAAAAGGAAAAAAGAGGTTAGAATTTTCCACCTCTTCTTGTGCTGAATGGTGATTTAAATCCATGAAAGGCTTAAAGAATAATGAAGAGGCCAATCGATAGAAATTTTAAACTAACCACAACTGAAAAAATATGACCCAAGAATCTACACATTCATTGTATAGCCACATTTATCTATATTTCTTAGACTAAGCAACATGCTGGAAAGGATAGAAATACTCACTATAGATGCTCTAGCACCTTCCAAAGAAAACATAATCTGATATTTTTCATCATGATATAATTGGTATGCTTTGATCACCAAGCAAATAAAAATAACACATTTTTATTTCTAGATTCATCAATGTAAAATTTTAAATATATTACAAACAACCAAGGAACATGATAGTTTATTAATAAGCACACTTGAAGCTAGAAGGTAGAATTTCTACCTTGATAAAAAGTAGAACGATGAAACTAGCTAGAAATGAAGCTCTATTCAGTTTGAGTCAGAATAACAATAGGTATGATTAAGGTACCAGGAAATATCCAAGGCTTATAAAGTGATTTGTTTGACAGATGTAATTTAAAACATGAAAATATATTGATAAAATCTATTTTTCTTCTTCAAACTCTGGATTTCATACTTTGTTTTTATTTAGTATTAAAAATACCTTCCAGTTTTACTGAAAAAACCCAAAACACCCCCACTCCCCCCCCCCAAAAAAAACAACAAAAAACCAAACCTCAAATCAAACCCCAAAAAAACCCACAACACTGTCCCTTTTTTGGATTTCTATGAAATTACTTAAGTCCTAAAATAATACATTAATATAATAGCAATAGCAGACAGGTATTAGAAAAATAATTTTCATCCTTCAGCTGTATTTAGGAGCATGGGAAAAGTTTCCAATTATTTGCTTAAGAGAAAATCATCCTCACAACATTAGGTTATGTTTTCTTATTAGAGATGCAAAGGAATTTTGTAATATTAAAATAATTTCTGAAGGAAATCAGAAGTAAGAAAATATTTATCTTTGAGATATAGCAGAACATGAAAATATTGAAAACCACAGTCCACCCCTTCATTTTGATTTAATGGGAGCTTTTACGTATATTGAGTACAACATTCAAAATCAAGTAAATAGTTGCTAGGTAGAAAATAATGAATACCTAACATAAAGAGACATGCAGGAAGGAAAAACAGCTGCTTAATGTAGCTATTTGCATTTAAACACACAAGTGCCCCAATACAACATCTTTTTTCTTCATGTAGTTTATTATGCTGTGCACATTTAGCCAACAATTTATTTAACCATTTCCTTTTTGCTTATCGAACCATATTGTTATCACAGTCATTCAGCAATTTTCTCTCTGACACAGTCAGGAAAAACAGTATTGCAAATGTTTCAAAAGCAAGGCTTAAAGATAGAAAATAGTCTTTAAGTTTTCATAAAAAAATAGAATTCTAGTAAAAAACACATTTGACTCAGACTCTAAGGCAGTTCCAGTTATAAAAGATCCTGGGAAATCACTTCTGACACATATTAGGACAGTAAATGTCCTATTCTCAAAACAGAATCAAACTAAGCATAAATCTCTCACTATTACTGTTTTCATAAATTAACTGTTGAATCAAGAGCACAACAGAAAATACAACTTTTCTGATTTTGAATTAAACAAAGACTTGTAAAAGTCTGTAAAAGATTGTCAGTCCTGAAAAACAAAATGTTTTATCCATGATTTTTTGCTCTGAGAAATTAAACCAGATTTTAGACCCTTGCTGGATTTTGCCTAAGGCTGAATTAAAAGGTGTGTTTTGCAATATTTCTTCATGATACAAGTACAGGGCAAAAAAGAGAGCATTCAAATTCTCAGCCAGCTTTACCAAAGTGATAAAGAGTTGGCATATGTGGCTAAAACCATATATAGAGAGTCTGTTTTTTGATTTTTAATTAAATTACACCTTTTAAAAAACTTAAAAGTTGCAAAAATCTAAGCTATCAATTAATTTTTCTTTTCTTGGAATGTCCTTGATTTTCTTTGCATTCTTTGACTTAATCTAATAATTCTAAATATTTTAGTTTCTTTTAGTCCCCCTTCTCATAGCTACTGTGGTAACTGTTCTTAATGTACATTGCATTTATGAAACAAATAATGTAATGTATTTACCTTTGCTTCAATTTGTTTAGTATCTTGGTTTTGGAACAAAAATTTGATTTTGCTCTTCCCGTCATCTGAAGAACCTTTGAGCTGGGAAAACTTGTACCTCCAAAGGACAGCCTAGAGGGGAAAAAAAAGAAATATACACAAGTAAGTCAGTGTACTTATTACTGAAAATTGAGTTATGAATAGCTGATCCCCTTCCCATGGAATGTTTAACCCCTCTATGGCACATAATTAAATCAATTTAGTGTTATTTGATCACATGGATGTATTACACTTTGGCAGTGTCTGATTCAAACCAGTCAGATTACATTTGTGAAATTTACTCTGAAATCTCTTTATCTATATTTATTCCAGATTAAACAAAACAAAACAAAAGGATAGGGCTAGTGAATTCATTGTTTTGCCAAAAAAACAAAGGTTTTTTCCCATTGATGATCCACGGATAAAGTCCTTTTCCTTTCCACGTTAAAAGTTCTAGTTGCATTAATATAAAGGGGATATCAAATTAAAAACAAGTATCTAACAAATATCTATTTTTAACGATAAAATAATAAAAGGAATCTCTGTAATGAGAACTTATTTGGAGTTTACTTATTAGTGCTCTAATCAGGAATCTGAGCAGATGATTAATTGTAAACGTATCAGTGGCCATTCAAGTAATTATAGCATGAATAACATTGTGTCTTGTTGAAAAAAAAGATATCACTTGCTCTACAGAATAAACATGCAATTAAGAAATTTACAGCAGGCTATAAAAGCATCTATTTTTATATCTAATGTAGATTTATGTAAAAACATTAAATTCCAAACTAATTTGCCTAAAAGTGGAAAAGAGCTATTTTTTTATTCTAAGACTTTTCAGGTTCAATTAAAGTTATTCCCCCCACACTCCCAATATTTTTAAGCATTTAACATTTTTCATTGTGATATCAGAAGTATTTTATATAATTATAAGGTCATCTTTACACCATGTTGATACTTTGAGGAGACTAATTTCATATGCATTGGACAACATGGAAACCTAAGGTAAAAAGTGTTGTTTCATTTTTTTTGGTCAAAGCACTCGTAAATGAATTCCTTTCGGTGGCTTAGAATGATAATTCCATCTGTGCCCTTCATTTATACCTATGAACAATTTAGAATGTAGTTGAAATGAAACAGAATATGAGGGGAGGTCAAAATTTTAACTGTCCTACATACAGACAGGTCCCATTGCTTCAGAATGTGTTGTTTTATTTATATTAATGAGCTGGTAAAAATTTCTAACCTTCTCTAAGCTAAATTAATTTAGCTATGTTTGTAGTTGTTTTAGTTACTTGAAGAGGTGAAAAAAAAGACAGTATCAGAACTGTGCACAATACAAAAAGGAAGTGCTAGACTTCTTTTCCAGTAATTGAATTCAAGTTTCAAACTGTATATAACAAAAATTCTGTATATATTTGCCCCCTACAGATTAAAAATAAACACAAAAGAACCACCTCAAACCCAAAACCAACCAAACAAAAAACTAAACTCAGCACCACTTTGATTCTCTATGTGTATCTAACAGATGAGCTCCCATTTACCATAAAGAGAGTTAAGGACATTCTGTTTCAGATAAACTAGAGGAATTTGGCAATTTATATGAAACTATATCATATTTGCTTCAAATGCTGTCCTCCTGAGCACACCAATCTGAGTTACAGAAAATAGAATAGCTTCCCTCATCTCTCAGTGCGTGCAATTCCCTTCAACTTGTTTGATCAATGATGTTTACTTATGCCCTGTAGATAG
>VZTU01008963.1:0-14530 GCA_013400835.1 Zapornia atra
GTTTCTCTGATTGACCAGTGTATCTTCCTCTTCCCTTCCAAATGATGAATTGCAAAATCGCAAAGTAGGGAAGTGCATATGTCAGCCATGGATGTGAATAAATCATATGGTCCCTGGTGAGGAACTGTGGTGCTCTTTGTCACCTGCCAAACACAGAAAAAAATACGATCAAACAGAATCCTGCTTGCCAGAGATATATAGTTTAAGACAGTAAGTGATTATTTGGCAACATGCTGGACCCAATTTGATTGATATTTGCAGAATGAAAAACTCTTCAGAACAAAGCGTTGGCAAGTCCAGAAGAGTATCAGAGCTACACCGTGAAATACTGCCAGAATAGCTTATTGTGGAAATTCTTGTGGATTACATGATGGTGCATGATGGAGATGAGATTGTAAAAGGCTTATTAGCCAGGCATGATCATGGATTATATAGTTCTAAACAAATTAGGAAAGAAAAAAATTCTCAGCACAGGCTCTTCAATATAGAGGGAATCAGCTGCCAGGAAACAGCATCCTTTAAATGAGGTGTAGCCATCAACAAGGAGTGATTTTTGGTCAAGCTATTTATTTATTTTTTTCCTTATTTTTAGATATTTTTCTGTGCAAAAAGGGAATAGGCCTTATTTATGTATATAGGCCTCATGCTGAAATTATAAGATGATAAAAGCAATATTTAAAACCTTTGCTGCATTCTCTTATTCATTCTTATTTAAACTGGAATAAAACAAATAGGTTTTGTGCAAGAGTTCTTAGTGGGCAGTGAACATGTTACCTGGTGATGTGTGGCTGATATTCAAGCCTGGAATTGGATAAAATTATCCTTTTAAAATTATTTAGCTTAATCGATGGTAGCATGGAGCCTCCCCTCAGGATAAACTGGGAGAACATTTTTTTCTGCTTTTATTGAGCTTTTCTTTGTAGAGCATAATAACACAGTAACTTGGTGTTTTAAAAACAAACAGGAAAGAAAGTGCACCACATCTCTAAAGCCAGTAGTATGATATCAAGGGTGTATAGAAATAATTCCTATAATATCTTTAGTCACACGAATAGATCCATGAGTATGCAAGGTCATTCTGGATCAGTTAGAAGATCCCTTTACCTTCCCTACTTACTGCAGTGATGTTAAGTTGCTGTCTGTGGGAGTCAATGAATAAACCAAGCACTTCCTTCAGCTGTTTTCCACTCAGGAGACTGTTTGAGCTGTATATGGGTTTTGCATACTTAGAAACTCAGTGGGGGGTTTTCATGTAGGCACTTGTCATATCTTTCAAATAAAAGTAAACTTCCAGCTCTTTCAAATAAAAGTAAACTTCCAGCATCCACAAAATTCTTTGATAAGGATTTTAAGTTTGCCACTTCACTGCCTGAAGAACTGGTTCTTTTTTGCTTGTTAGTTACTAGATTCATCTGATGGCTACTAAAGGAGATGGTGAAAGTCAATCTCCATAACAATTTTATGCCATAAACAGTTGTTTAGATTTCTAATATTTTCCCCTAAATTGTGTCATATCTAGACTAAAGAGGCTTCACTTATATTCCCCATACTGACAGCATACCATATTTTTTCCATCTTTCTTCTCTCACTTGGAAACTTTTCCAGCTCTACTGTGTCTTCTTTGAATAGAGGGGACTAGATCTGCACACAGTACGTAGCATGGCAGAACCTTGGATTATTCTTACAGTGCCATGTTCTCTGCTTTATTTTCCATGCTTTTATTGATCGTGTCTAGCATGATATTTGCTGCTGGGACTTCTACTGAGCTGAGTTTCCATAAATTAGGCTGCCATAACTTGAGATCATTACTCCTCAGTGGTAAGCAAGATTACATTGCTACACCAGTAAATCTACATTTGTCTACACTGGATTTCATTTGCTATGTTATTGCCATCACTCAGTTTTGCAGGGTCCTTCTGCAGTTCATACACAGTCAGCTACAGTCTTCATACCTGTGGTTGTGAGCAATAGCTGATATTTACACCTCATTACTCACTCCCCTTTCCATGTAACTTTTTTCATGTAATAGCTTAGGTCCCAGAAGTTGTTCTACCACAGATCCCAGCAGAATTCCAGCAGGGACCTCCACCCATTGTGAGAAGTTAATTTCTTTTTAATAAATAACTAATTACTCCTAAGCTTTGTTTTCAGTCTTTTAACTATGGACTAGGAGATCTGAAAACTGTTGGTGAAGGACATTGCCTAAAATCTTTAAGTCCAGACAGAGCATCCGCTCATTTTTGTCTATATGCTTTACCTCGACACAGAACACTAATAATCTTGTAAGGCAGAACCCTCTTCTATTTATTTCCAAAGCAGTCTTTTTTTACCCAAGTGTCCATTAATTCTCTTATTCTTACTTTCTACTCATTTGCTGACTTGCAAGTCCATAGTTCTTCAGATCTCCTTTTAAAAATTGACATCACATTTGTCACCCAGCTGTTCTGAAATGTGAAGACTGTTTTTTTAAATGAGAGATTTCATGCCACTGCTTCCATTGCTTCCAATTACTTTAATTTACTGAATGTTTTCATTCAGCTATTTCATCCATATTCCTTCCACACTTTGGACTGCAGAATATCTGTACTTCAAGTATCATATCTCAAGTAACTCATCTGAACTGAACTGAAGCAAACAAATCAATCAAATGCCGAACATCGAAAAAAAATGTGATGCTTTGTGAGTATGCTGGGCTCTGGTGAACCAAGCATGAATAAGCAGCAATGGTAGAGCTTTGAGCTGAGGAAGTTCCCCTACCCCTCATGGAAAAGAGCAGCACCACTTCCCTGCTGGAATGGACTGCAGAAGCTTTCTCCTGTGCAGAGAGCAGTAGTTTTACCAGTTGGGAGTGGAGTGGAACTGCTGCAGATCCTGAACAGCAGTCCTACAGCTCCAATTAGCTTTTTCTGCTTTTAAGGAAAAACACTTCTCTCACTGGACCTCAAAGTGAGTCCGAAATTTAGCTCAGCAAAGTATTCAGCTGCAGTTTGTAAAGGCCTCAGTAGTCTTTAAGTACAAGTAATAGAAACGCCTTTGTGGGTATCACAGTTGCGCCTGAAAGTCCAGCAGGGCAATGTGTCCCATCACTGCCACACAACAAGAGCTGTAGCATGGCCTATTAACCATGGAACTGCTTTCAGTTTTCCCCTTGGAAGATTCCCTTTTGCTCCACTGTAAGCCAAACCATTCTGGAGAAGAACTGTTCACAAGGGCATGTAACAATAGGACGAGGGGTACCTTTAAACTAGAAAAGGGGAGGTTGAGGCTGGATATTAGGAAAAAAGTCTTTATAATATGAAGGTGGTAGATCACTGGCACAGGTTGCCCAGAGAAGTAGTGGAGGCCCCATCACTGGAGACTTTCAAGGTCAGACTTGATGGGGATCTAAGCAACCTGGTCTAGTTAAAGGTGTTCCTGCTTACTGAAGGGGGGTTGGACTAGCTAGCCTTTAAAGGTCCCTTCCAACCTAATGCATTCTAAGATTCCCCATCCTCAGGTTAAAAGGTCAATGTTAGGATTTTATTCACACATACTTTAAGTACAAGGTTATTTCCAGAGAGGGTATGTATGACAGTATCTGGGATTTTCTTGACATGTGCCCATCTCTGCATTACTGTCATTACGCCTCTCTGCCTGTCTGACCAACAATACATTTGCTTCAGATCAGAGAAGTTTAAATATCCATTGACAGTGAACAGACTGCTCCTTAAAATTCTTAGGTCAATGCATGGCATGATGATCATGGCCAACTGACAAATCACAAACCATTGCCTGGGAAAAGTGATAACTGTAATTAAACTGGGTTACTGAGCCTTGCTTTCTTGAAAGATTTAACCATCCTGTGACTTAAAAAGGGGTTCTGGATTGTGTTGGCATCACAGTCTTATCAATGAATGATTCTACAGTTGCAACAAACTGCTCTTTTGGAAGCTTTCTTGTATACAAATACCATTCATCTCGCAAAATTTGAGTCATTTCCATTTCTTGCCTGGCAACTACAAATATTAATCTGACACGCTTAACAGCACAGTACGTAATTCTGGTAGAGGCTGGAATCTGTGTTGATTTCCTGATGTTTCTGATCTCGTAGGACTCATTTGACATGAAAAATAATGTTTCAAAATGGAAATACAAATCCATTTATAAAGAAGAATATGTAATTTTACCCAATTCATTGCTAATATCTAACTCACTGGGTTTTTCCTATTCCAGTATTTTGGTGTTACATATTTAATACCAACATATTAAACAAGTATGCAGTAGAAATATTTCTCCTTTCTCCAAGAAAATGTACTTTCAGTTACACAGCTTTCACTCAGCCCTCAGGTTGTAAGAATCTGATCTCCAAATAAGAAGGCCAGCAAGGAATATTTTTTAAATGTGTGAAGTGGACAGTGTATGAAAGCTGCAGCCTGTGTTTCATTGGTTTTAGTAAATTTTGCAAATTTAGATACTTAATTGTGAATTGGACTTCAGTTCTCCTTGGCTTTTCTCTGTAATCTGAAATAATTAGTAGCCGGTTTGTGAACCTAGACATTAGGATGCTAACTAAATTTAAAATGTAGAACTCATTGAAGTATGGATTAAGAAAAGTAATTGTTTCTTCATTAAGTGCTTATTGTAGCTCCCGTTAAATACAGTGGAAGATCCCTCTGGTTCCAGTGGAAGATTAATTGAACCTTCATCTCTCTTCTGACAGTAAGGAAGTTGTTACAGCAGGAGAAACCTGTGTATTTCTGTGCTAATATATCACTTTTCCTTTTTTTCCTGTTGTGATTGCAAATAGCTACTTTAAGTGGAATATTACATTACTGTGCTAGAACGAAGAGTCTATTGGTGTGTGAAAGCCTCACAAAACCTAAGTTATGATGACGTTGATGTTTTCCTTACTAGGTTTGAAAGCTACATAATGCAGTAATTTTGGATTATTTTTTGGTCTTGTTGGCTTCCTTACTTGCGTTTTCTTTATGTATATCTTTAGGTCTTGTCAAAGAGAGAATTTTTTTTTTTTGTTTTGTACTATTAAATGTAGGAAACTATAAGATCCTCTGCAGAAAGTGTAACCCATATGAATAGCTGTTGCTCAAGCTGTCTTATCAGAATCTATAAGATTGCATGTGGGTGTGGAGACTGCTTATAAAAATAATGGATACTGGCAAACCTTACTTTTACACAAAAAAGATATAAACTTTTGTACAGCTCTAGCATTAACCAGATGTGATAGATGAATTTGTCAGCTTTGTGCCTGGTTCTGGATAAGTCACATACTTCTCTATATTCAGTTAAGCTGTACAGAGTGGAAGATTATCAGAGTTTGGTATAGAGTTTTGTATAGTACAAAATTGAGGACATATGGTCAAGGTTCACTGTAAAAGTGCATTTGGTTTAATGCTAACACACACTGCATAGATGAACTTAACTCAGTCCTAGGTATTCCCATGAGTCACTTCTTTATTATTCTTCAGTAAATTATATTGGTGATAGAGGAGGAAATTGCTTAAATCAAGTCTCATGAGAAAGTCAGTTAAATGGAAACTTTGTATTTACTACGAGCAATAAGAGCTGAATTCAGATTTGTAAGACAAAGTACAGTGTGAAAAGGTTTATTGCTGGCAATATAAATGTTCACTGGAAACAGTATGACTACTGTAGGTCACTGCATTAGTCATTTTGAATGTTATAAACTCTTTTGCTATTAATGTGCTTAAGAGTTTTATATTGATGTTTAAATAACTGGATAGAGATACAACAATATATCTAACTTGGTGCCCAGTTTTTAAGTCTTTGACTTGTAGAAGTACCCCCCTTAGATTTGATTGCCCTTGATTTATGTGCCTTAAGTTCCCTTTGCTTCAACAAAGTTATTTCTGATTTGTAGTTTTGTAAATGAGAAGGGACTTGGTCCCACTGGGACTGGGCAGATGTTTACAAGTTTCAGGACAGGGACGATGGTTACTAAATATTTCATGTTTGAGATTTAAAAGGAAATGAATAGGAACATTCTTTGCTGTGAAACATCTCTTGCTGTAATTAAAATATAAAACCTGTATCTTAAATACCCTTTATACTGTTTACATGATTGAAATAGCAGTATCAGAACTTTGTCAAGCCTTATTCACGTACTTTATTATAATTACCTATCAGAGAGTACAAATCACAAAGAAACAATAAACCAACTCTGAGGAGTAGCTAATATTGTATAGAATATGGCAGTTCAGTTTGCTACTTAAAGAAACATTCATGAAACTGCTTGAGTATGTATCCTCATTATCTCACGATTTTACATTTCTTCAGTGAAACACATGAAATAGGATTGGAAGTCAAAAAATAGTGACAAAGCTCATTTCAGGTGATACAGTTATATCACTTAGATATTTTAAATTACAGAGTAGTGAGTTAGGAAAGAAAAAAAATATTCAAGAAGCAGTGGCAATTTTGTTGACCCATCAAACTGTTAAAGGTATTCAATGGCTTCATTATGGGGGCTGTTTACTGAAACAAACATTACCATATTGCCTAACAGCTTCTTTGCAGATACAAACATTTGTTATGTCTTGAACTCGCAATGCACGATGACTGTGTTGATGTCACTTGAAATATTGCAGAAGTTAAGTATTTTTTGTACAGCAGAAAATAAATGCACTTTGTTGCACTCATTTCTACTTGCAGAAATAAGGTGGTGACTCATTTGGCTTCACAAAAAGGGGCATGAACTACTGGTTTACATTGCACTGCTTTCTGTATTTAAAAGAAACAATAGAAAAGATTAATGGGAATGAAGGCAGTAATTGGTTTTCTTTTGAGAATTTTCATGAAATGTGTAATGTTGCCCTGGAACTGTAAACCCACAGTCACAGGTTGCTGAGCAACCTTGCATTGCTTTATTTGATAGGGACATGAACTTGCCAATAGCTGTGATGCATCCTTAGGCAAAGCTCACAGTGACACTGGGGTTGCAATTATTAATGTCCATCATTGTACTTGAATTTTGTAACAATTCAGATGACAGATACGGAAGTGGCTTCCTTTGTCATCTCGCATCAGTACTTTTAGGCTAATATATCTGTTGGAAGACCAAACCTGCACTTCATACAAAAGCCTTCCCCCTACCCCCATTCCCAATAATTAGTGACTCTGTTTTCATTAATTTTTAGCTACTTGTTTGAATGTTTTTCTAACAGCCACAACCTGTTTATCAGTCCTAGATAGGAAGCAGATGAAACTCTTCCTAACTGACCTTAACAGAAATATTTCAAGTACTATAGAGAGACTTCTTTCAATTTAGTGATTGTATAATCAACATAGTGTCCAGATATCTTCCACTTCTCACATTTTATTCATTCTTAACTTCACTGAGGGCATATTTGAATGCCCTTGTCTCTGGGGGAGTGGTACCACACAGCAAGGGTTCAGAGGGTAACTGTGCACAGCACAGTTCAGATTCGAGGAGGGCTGACAGCCCTTGTCCTCCCGTAAAGATTGATGTATGTTCTTGTTCTCCGAGCTGCAACAGCAAAAGGTAAGGGCCAGGCTCAGGCCCTGTTTCTGTCATAATATTTGAAAGGAATATGTATTTACTGTGGTCTCCTGTGACCTGTGGTATATCAAGGCACAGTACTGCTCATCCATGTAAGACTCAAACGTCATTTTCACCTGGTCTTTGTTCCAGCAGCATTTTTGTTGGCTTTATTTGCCTTACAGGTATCTTCAGGGTTTCTATTTTTATGATTCAGCTTGAATATTTTTATTTTTTTCCCTGTGCTTTTAGAAGTAGCATTGTTGGTAATTAAATAACATCAAAATGTATTTTTGTTTTAAAGAAAATCAGCTAACCTCTACCTCTTTTCAGAACTTGGTAAGGCAGAAAGACCTTAATTCCAGTATCCACGGGATTTATATTAATATATAATCTGAAAAAGATGCCACAATCCTCTTTGGAAGGATCATGCATCCTGTATTGTAGGGTAGATTAGATTAAATTAATAAATCTTAGTGTGATTTAGCATGTATTAGAATAAAGCTATGATACAGTTCTAATTTATATCTTTATAATATCTGAAGTTATTTTATAAATTCATATTACCTCCTGAGACCTTTGACCTCTTTTAAGACAATGCTTTCTTGCAAAGATACTAAACCTTAGTTGTGTATACATGATAAAACATTTATTTTGTTGATGAGGCAAAGTATTTTATATTGCCATTTGGTTGTTAGTTCTTCGTCTTTTTTCCTAAGTAAATCCACATCTTAAATAGGTTAACAAGAGAGCACTGAAGTACTGGAATCTCAGAAGAATTTCATTTGGCAATATTTGTTTTAAAATACAGCTGTACAATGTAACCTGCACGCAGAAGGCATGATCTAGGGAGCTTTTTCCAGTTTACCCGAACTTTGTAAAAGTTATAGGCCAGTTATCAGTCTCAGAGGAAATTTAATTAGCTTTGTATTGCTCAGTATATTTAATCATATGTTTAGAATATTAAATTTCTCTAGAGAAGTAGAATTTTGAAATTCTATTTTAGAATAAATCAAGCTAGGAATTTAGAATTCTGCATTTACATTTCTATTTTCATTTTAACTTAATTATCTTAGAATTCAGACTCTAAATATGTTTAAATTCTATTCTGGAGCACAGCAGAATATCTTGAAAAGAAAACCTGTAAGAAAAAGTATTTTTATAGAGGAAATGCACAATTAAATATACCAACTCATGTGAAGAATTTCCACTGCAAATTGGAATGTTCTTTTTAATCTTCATTTTTATTTAGTTTAGCTGTAGTAGTATTTTCTGAGAATTTTAAATGTCCTAACAGATACATAAAAATTCAAGTTCACATTAAAATTTGTGAAATTAATTTGAAAAAATGATCAGCCTTGATACCGTATTAGAATATCAAGAATTATAATTGACCTCAAGATATTGTTACTTTTTTATCCTATTGGCAAAGGCACACAAGAAGTTAAGAGACTAGAGAGTTTATGTTAATTTTTCCAGTGAAAGAGTTAATGTGCTACTTTATTTTTAAAGCGAAATACAACAGCCTGCAAGCAACAGCAGTGATGTTATCTGAAAAAACATAATGCTGTATTTTGCTGTATTTTAATGTGTCCGTTACTCATTTTTGACATGAACTGTTTGAAAAGCCAAACTGTACTTTCCTAGCTCAAGGTAAGCACCCAGACAAAATTTCTCTATTCAAATAGCTAAAACACAAAGGT
This sequence comes from Zapornia atra, assembly GCA_013400835.1. NCBI lineage: Eukaryota > Metazoa > Chordata > Aves > Gruiformes > Rallidae > Zapornia > Zapornia atra. The sequence continues at coordinate 9,220 of VZTU01008963.1, forward strand.
AAATAGAAAAGAAGTCCAGAGTGGTGTTTTTTAATTCAGTACCGTGGTATGTTTTTCTCCCCATTTAAATGGAAGGAGAGGGGTTGTTATGGGTAGAGTGGTAAAGTGTGCTAGCATGTTCCTACCATGTGAAGAGATACAACCTTATTTATTTCTTTGGAAATTGTAATGTTTCTGCTGCAATAGCCATGTCGTTTAATTTATTTGCCTGTTTTGAGGTTTTTCATATGCGGGTGGTTCAGAAGGGAATGTCCTTTTTCTGGCTGAACTCTCCTGTCTTCTAGACAAAATATTTAACAAACTGAGCAAGAACTCTTGATTTTAGTAGTGTTTTTTCCTATCTAGTAGACTCAAAAAATGCTTCAAGGAGGGGCGCATTTAAGACCAAGCCAAACTTATTCAGTGTTACTATTCAGGAACACCAACACTCTGGCAGACATATCAGTTTCCATTAAAACAAACCTGAAGAGAAAGGAACATGAGACAAGCAGAGGTACGAGCTACTTCCCTACCTTGAGCACACGCGAGATGTTTTCACAAGTTGGGCTGCTGAATTTCTGTTAGTTAATTGAGCTTAAAATAGAGCTGAGAACTAGGTTACTTGGGCATTTGAGTGTAGCTAGAATTCAATCTTTTGGAGTAGTCTGTGTTGCATGAGATGACAATCTGTGTTCATATCCACATTACCTGTGTTCTGCTGTTGCTTTAAATTCATTTAGTTAACTAAATTCCGGCACATTAAAAGTGTGCATCCTCTTTCTGGTAGATATTCCTATAACATACAGATTCACACCCTCTGTAATACAGAGACTAAACATCATTATTTCCATTTTTATGCTAGTCATCAGAGCAGTATTACCTTGCTACTGAAGCCCAAGACATGACCGTAGTGTTCAGTAGTGCCAGTGGTTTCAGCTTTATTTTAATGTTACCTGTCTGAAATAATCCAAGAAGCTGTTTTAACTCATGCAGGGTTGTTTCCAATATCAGTCCAACAAGGAACTAGGAGAGAGCTTAAATATTTGGGTGGAGGTCTCTTATGAGTTGGAATTTTAGGTTTTAGGTGGAGGGAGGTCTGGAGAGCCTGTGCTTCTCTCTCCTAAATATTTCATAATCTCATTTTTGTGAGTCCCAGATTCTCAAAAATTTGTGGTCCAATCACTCACTTCGCTGTGCTGTGCCATATGTGGGCAAACCTTGTTATTATTTCTTGTGAATAACACATAGTAGGTGGAATTCCCCGTTCTGATAATAAAAAAAAACCCACCAACAATAACCCCCCTTTCAATTACAGGATATATTTGGGAGAAAAAGACCCCCCATCTCAGTCTGAAGGTCAGATTTGGGAGTAGCTTTGCAACTATCCTCATGCTGGTTGCTCTTCAGCCTCAATATGGTGGAGATCTGTCAGCGCTGACCCAATAGTGGAGTTTTGGGCAAGACAGTAGGAGGTTAAGAAAGCATGGTCACTGTTGCCATATCTTAAGGGAAAAAAACCAAACCCAACCCAACCCTCAGAAACCTCCAGCACACAGGTTTGCTGCTTGGAATACAGGTCAAATTCAGGTTCCAGGTCCTGGATGAACATACTCTTTCCAGATGCTCTGAGTAGGTCAGTGAATAATGAAAAGCCTCTGCAGGGCCTTCTTGCCCCTAAATGCTGAGACCAAAGCCCTGGTTTTAAGAAGTTTAATACTTCCTAGGTCTGGAGAGACACAAGAAGAAAAGGGAGCAGCAGTTTTCTGAGATAACAATGAACCTATCTTCATGTATGGATAATGAGGGGTCAAGAGGGATCAGTATTAAGGGTTGTGGGCTCACCATTTTCATGTTTATTACACAGTGGTGTACAACACAGGAGCACAAGCAGTATGTGTCAACATCTGATTCTCTCAAAATGCTTTGTGATACCAGGTTGGCTTCACTGGCATTTACTGCAGGGAAGAAAGTTCTTGGAAATACCAGCAGGCTGTTTCAACCTCTTCAGACTGAAACCTTTTGATTTTTTGCTCTGAAACATAATTTCCAGTGTGCTTTATATGATGTGACAACATTTTAAACATTGTAAAGTTTGAAATATAGGTGTAGTGATGTCAAAATGAAATTATGAGAGTAAACCTGATGAACTTTCTGCATCTCACTGTTCTTGGTATTTATTTCTGCCAAGGACTTTAGCACTTTGAAAGAAGTGAAGGGTCAGATCTTCAACCCCATTTGAAATACACTGCAATACCTATTTGTTTCAGGTCTGCACAGAGGCAGCAGCTCTGTGCTGCTTTGGCTCCTCTGGTGCTTTAGAAAGTTACAGAACTGGACTTGGAACTGATCTGCCTTCCTTTCCCAATTCATTAGACCACAGTTATTAAAGACTGGTGAAACAGGGACCCTTGCAATATGTCTACCAGTTCACCAACTCAACATTGTATTATTTCCCATTCAGCCCACTGGAAGAAGTATACTTTTCAGCCAGATGTCTAGGTGTTAACATCTCTTTAAAAAGTGTTTATTTACTAGATAAGAATCTGCTGGGAAGGCATCTCTTGGGTTCCTTCCCATTAGCTTGAACAACTTCCATGGTCATATTCTGGTACACAGACATTTCAGTTGTATGTTCAGAACTTAGTTGGATGTGTGAGTTTGGTGATTATATATATATGTGTGTATATATATATTTAACATGTATTTACAGTCAACTCTAGCATTTGTATTCTGTTACAGAGTTTATGATGGTACAGTGTGGATGTAGATGAATTAAATTATGTCCTAAAATATCTTAAGATTGCCTTAGGCTGTAAAACCACATACGGAAGAAATATTTTTCAACAAGATTAGAAAAATTGGCTCTTGCTTCATATTATCTTAAAATTCACACATTTTCTCAACTTCCCATAGAAAATAAGACCCAATAAATATAAAGTTAATGTAAATATGTAAATGCTTTGGTTTTCTGGGATTCCACTGTTTTATTGTAGGATAGTTACTTCCAGGAATTATTTCGTCCTTGAAGAAATGTAGCATAGTGCTATGAAAATATATGTATCAGTTTAAAATGTTCAGTGTTGAAAATGACTTCTAAAGAGTGTAAGTCGCCCCTGCCATTCATTCTTCTTGGTTCTGCCCAGGCAATTCCTCAGGAATGTTTCTCTATTTCTTTTTAAAGAAAACAGGTTCTCCAGGTCAAAAAGGAGATTGCAAAGATTTCCCAAGTATAAAACAGTTAAATTGCCATCAGTCTCTAAGGTAGTTAGTTCTACAGCTTGGTGTTTCTGCCTTTGCATTGCTTTTCCTCTGAGACTGCCCCTAAGACTCGGTAGTTAAAAGTATAAAAAACAATTTAACAAGAACATCCATAATGATAAGTTTTATAGTGCTATATTGCCATGGTTTAACTGTTCTCCAAGTGGTCCAAGGATTTGGAAGGTCTAAGTAAATTCCCATTAAGGGAAAAGAGGGCAATAAAATTTTTAATAACACTGGTGTTACCTTACTGTGAGAGGCATTGGGAGTTAGTGAATATGAATTAAATTCCATTTAAAAGATTTGGGATCCTTTCATTCCATTGACTGCTATGAAAAAAGCTGTAGATCTGACGATTTTAATTATGATTATGAATAATTATAGTTATCTGAAAACTGATAGTGCCTGGACGACATGGCATTAAAATTACTACACTTAATTCTAAGGGCTTAATTCTGTCTCCTGAGCCCAAAGTCTCAGAGGGAGTACAGCTGTCAAGCATTAGAAAGCCTCAGGCTGTTCCCTTTGGCTGGAAGACAGAGCATGCAGATCCCTCCATCTCTTCTGTGGGTGGCTACTGCGATGAAACTGTAGGACCTCCAGGAGTGCAGTTAGGTCACCTCTTAAGTTTGCTGTTTTGAAAGCCCTCAGAGGAGTCAGCTAGAGTTTATCTTAAGCAAGTAAGTAAATAAACAAATATCCTCAAACTAGTACAAGACAGGACACAGAAAACTGGGTATCATTGAGTTCTGTGTAGTAGATAACAGGGCATATGTTTATTCGCCTTAAAATATGACCTATTTTTGCAGTTCTGTGTAGTGGTAAAATACAGTTACCCATTTAAGCAGTGTGTTTTCAGTACTGTGTGTGCTTGTGTAGAGACACACAAAGTAGTAGATTTCTAATTCACTCTGAAGACAGCAAGATCCATAAAAAGTTGAACTTGTAAAAACTACCTTGGTATGGTGAATATGCACTTTACTGAGGTGAAGCTGCATCTTGAGTACTGTAGGCCCCTCACTACTACAAAGACATTATGGTTCTGGAGCATGTTCAAAGAAGAGCAATGATGCTGGTAAAGGGTTTAGAGCACAAGTCTTATGAGGATTGGCTTTAGGAACCGGGGTGGATTAGCCTGGAGAAAAGGAGGCTGAAGGGAGACCTAATTGGTCTCTACAGCTACCTGAAAGGAAGTTGTAGCCAGATAGATGTTGGTAGGACGAGAGGAAATAGCCTCAAGTTGGGCAGGGGAAGCCTAGTTTGGCTATTAGGAAACTTATTTCACTGAAAGGTTTGTAAAGCTCTGGAACAGGCTGCCCAGTGCTGATTACTCTGGAGGTGTTTAAAATTTGTGGTGCCTAGGAAAATGGCAGTATTAGGTTAATGGTTGGACTTGATGATTTTAAAGGTCTTATCCAACCAAAGTGATTCTATGATTCTGTTGGTCTCTGAGGACTTAAAAGTTGCAAGAGTAGCGTAACTTTCAAGTAATTAGTACTTAACCAGTTTGAGGCTACTGATAAGTCCAGGAAACAGCTTGGAAGTGATTCATCACACCCCTATGTCTCAGGGAAGCACACCATCAACTTGCACTGGTGCTAGCCGTAGCACCAAATTTCAGTGGTTAATATTAATTCAAAAAGGTTACAACAGTAGCCTGATGGAAATAGACATTCAATGTGCTGCTCTTGTGGTTCAGTCCCAGGCAGTGGCTGAGCACCACACACCGCTCACTCACCCCTCCCACAGGAGGAGAAACAGCCAAAACCCCATGGGTTGGGATACGGGCAGTTACTGACAGAGCACAGTGAAAAGGGAACAACAACAGAGCCTAGAGCCCATGGCAGAATACACACACACAGTGATAACACCGAGCTCTTTACCAACCCAACAAGGTGATGACCGACCCAAGACCTGACCTCACTTGGACTGTCCCAGAGCCACATAGGCCAACCTCTCCTGGACCAGCCCCTTTTATGGGGGCATCATGTCATGTGGTATGGAAAACAGCCCATGGCAACTTCGTTCACCTGTGCTGGATCCTGGGGGAAGTTACCCCTGGCCTGGCCAGAAC
>VZTU01008964.1:10610-50759 GCA_013400835.1 Zapornia atra
GAGACTTGAATATCTCCAGAGCAGGAGACTCCACCACCTCCCTGGGCAGCCTGTCCCAGGGCTCTGTCAGCCTCACTGTGAAAAAGTTCTTCTGCATGTTGGTGCGGAACTTCCTATGCTCCAGCTTACAGCCATTGCCCCTTGTCCTGTCCTCACAGACCACTGAAAAGGGGCTGGCCAATTCCCCCTGCATCCCATGTCTAAGATATTTATAAACACTAATTAGGTCCCCCCTAAGTCTTCTTTTTTCCAGGCTGAACAGTCCCAGCTCACTCAGCCTTTCCTCATAGGGGAGATGTTCCAGACCCCTAATCAACTTTGTCGCCCTTCTCTGGACTCTCTCCAGGAGGTCCCTGTCTTTTTTATACCAGGGAGCCCAGAACTGGACACAGTACTCCAGGTGGGGCCTGAAATCCCCAGTACTCCAGGTGGGGCCTGAGATCTTGCGTATGTATAGTTTGTCCAAGCAATAACAGAAGTTTTGTATGATATGTGACTAGTATTAGAAGTTTTCTAGAGGTTTAAAATGAAGGAAATATTTAGTATTCAAAGAGCTAGAGGTAAGAGTAATGTAACGATATTATAAATGGAGAGGTTTTAAGATAAAAGGAGATTTTTCACAGTGAACTAGTTTAGATTGTGCAATAGCTACCAAAAGGGATGATGGAATTCTCCAGACTTTTGATTTTGTAGCAGATATCATGAAATAAAAAAATCCAGGGATGTAATTCTGTGACACTTGGACAATATGCTAGGGATGGGGTGGATTGCCCTTGTAAGTCTTTTCTGTACACTAGAAATCTGGGACATTGGTGGATCTGTTCTAGCACAGGGAAAAGTTTTCAAAGACACAAAGGGATATCAAATACCTGATAGTCATTAAAACCAAACCAGTGCCTCTACATTTTCCCCAAAACTGTTCTTTGGTGCACTTATTTTTAATGTTAACTCATCCAAGCTTATAAATTGGGCGTGTGTTTAAAACCTGTAGTTGATTCACTGGAGCTAGCAGGCACATTCATAGAAACATGGACTCTGTTAATACCCAATTAAAAAAAAAAAATCTTGCAGGACAATCTGAACTCTGGTTCTCCTCAGCTTCCTTGGGGCCTCTGGTAACTAGCTTGAGTTTTCAGTGTACTTTTCTCTCTGTCTGCCCTGATTATAGCTGAGCTGTGTGTATGGTATCCCTTGGTACCCCTTCTTTTTGATGTTCCCTACTAAGAAATCCTCCTAAACTTTTATTTTCCTGGCATCAAAACAGATGTCAGGTGAGTAGAAATACTTCTGAGGATGCCAGTTAGAACTGGTGGCTTTGGTGTCCCTCCTCTCCCCTCAGGTGTAGTCCTTCTGCCACTTCCTCCTTGTTTCTGCTGGCACCCGAATTCTCTTTATGGTTCAGTCTCCCACCTTCTCCTCCCATCTGCTGCTGTTTGCTCAGCCAGAGAGCTGTGGCTAGCAACAGAGTTGTTGGATGTGCCTGGCATACTTCAGATTATTTTTTTTTTTCCAGCAGTGGCCTCCATCCCCCTGACTTGTTTTATGATGTTTTGATGAAGTTTTAGGTTTTCAGCAGCTTTCTAAGCTTGTGACTGTTGACTGTTCTCTTGTGTGAGAAATTCATCTTTCATGTAGACCACCACATCATTATGGTCATCTGGGAAATTAGGATGGATCTTACATTAATGCTTTCTTGAGCTCACCGTTGTGTTGTATGAAAATAAATCAGCCTTAAGACTTAAAGTTTGGTGAGCCAAAGGCAATTAACCCTACTGTGAGTACATACCAATTATACCCCAGAAAGCCAGAGGTGAAGGAAAACTAGGATGAGAGATCCAAACCACTACAAAGAGGGAGAAACAGATTCTTAATGGGGAAAAAAGCTAAACCCTCCAGGGCATCCACAAATGATTGGAGTTGGGCTAGATGACCTCAAGAGGTCCCTTCCAGTCAAAATGATTCTGTGAAACATATGCCGCAGGTGGTTGGTGCTCAGGAGCAGCACGTTGGACACAGGGGAAAAAAGGGTTTGAGGGAAAATGACTGAGCAGAGGCTGTGAACAGGTCTTACTGATGTGAGTGAGAACTTGCAGTGAGAACTGTGAGGGAGAACTAAGTGAGGGAGAGATCTGGTGTGCTGCTCAGAGGATGTAGGAGTTTCTGCACCCAGCGTGATTCTAATCCAGAGCTGCCCTGGTTGCTGCTGGTCTTTTACAGTCTGTCATCATATGACCCAATTCACCACTGGAATATATATGTGAGAAGCCTAAAATGTGACAAGCCTTTGGGAGGAGGGTAATTCAAGTACTCTAGTTTGATCTACACCTACCATAACCTGCTTGTGCTGTTTATTACTGCCGTTAAATTTGTGCGCTTTTTTTTTCCCCAATTGATTAGGCAGTGTTTACCTTAGGTAGCCTGCATATTCATTTGGAAACGGCTGACAACACCGCTTCCTTCTCCTGTCCTCCCCCTTGGCGTGACTTTTTAAATCCTGACCATGCTAAACAACTGGGGACTGGAAATAAATTCAGTCTTTTAGCAGTTCTCATGTGTGTCATGCCCTTATTACAGTACTGCCAGGGCTGGACGGCGACGCATTATTTTTCTCGTGCTCTTCAATCTGTGTCCCAGTGTTAACAGCATTGCTTGGTGTGATATTTTTGTTTGTTGTTAGGTCAGTTTGACACAAAGTGCTCATATGACAGTATGCAGCCAAGCATAACTAGGTGCATATGCCACAGATGGCAGCAGCAAGGAAAACAAGACAGGCTTGATTTTCTCCACAGGTTTCAAGGTGTTCCCAAAGCAGGTTCTAGAAAACGGCTTTGTGGCTAAAGGGGTGTGAGCTGTGTATGTGTGTGTATGTATACATGTACAAATATATGTGTGTGTATATACACACATATATGCATGTGTATATATGTGTAGATATATACATATGCACACATGTGTATGTGTGTAGATATATACACATGCATACATATACACATGCATATATACATATATGCACATATATACACATATATATGCATGTGTATATATACATGGGTGTGTATATATCTGTATATATACACATGCATATATATGTGCATATTTGTGGCATATATTTGTGGCTAAAGGGGTGTGAGCTGTGCATGTGTATATACACACACATATATGTGCATATGTATATATACATATATGTGCATGTGTATATATACATATGCACAGCTCACACCCCTTTAGCCACAAAGCAGTTTATACACACATATATATGTATACTATACATATATACATGTATAAACCCCTTTAGCCACAAAACCTATATACACATGTATATGTATATATATGCACACATATGCATATATATATATGCACACGCATATATATTTGTAAAGCAATAATAGTTGCAACATTTGAAATGTAGCTGGAATCTGTCTTGAAATAAAGCAGACAGAAATCCCACCCTGCACTGCCTTTGTAGGTCCTTGTTCAAACATAATAGGTTTTACAGTGGTATTGGCCCTGAAAAACCTAAACAATGTCATTGTAAGTAGCAGCACTTGATACTACCTACAAGGGAGCGAATACAAACAGTTTCCAGAATTTAAAGAGGAATTGGGAATACTGTTGAAACACAGACTAGGGAAAACTTGTAATCAGAAAAACTATTGCTTCCTATAATTGATAGCCCAGAACCTATACATCACCAGAAAGCATTCCAATAATAAATACCTGGGGCAGTGCATACCATACACTACACATTTTGATTTCTTAGGCATGGAATTTCTCTAACAAGAACAGAAGTTCTTTTATCTTTGCCACCTTGTTAGCATGTAATAGGTCCCTACTGAGCAGCACCCTCTCTCCTGGTGACAGCATCTAGCACGATGACATAGTTACCGTGAAAGGGATAGCATTTTGCATGGGCAAGGAACAGTGGTTTTCTGTATCGTGTATGCTTTTAAAAATTCCTGATAGTACTTTGGTGAAGTGCCTTCTCCTCTGTTGATGCTCACATTTTTTACATCCCTTTCAGAAATGCTCGGGAGCACATGTTCGCGTTTTCTTTGGCAGTTTGGTGGGAGCTGTTTTGGTAGCAATGTAGCATGGTAGGATCTGTAGTGTTTGTTAAGCAAATCAGCTGCTTCAGCCTCTCCTGCCAAGAATACAGACTTCTAATCTGGAGCCCTGCACATTTAAAGTTCAGGTTTTCCTACAATTAGGTTTCTTATCTTTTAATTTGCAAAATGCTCTAAAAATTGTCAGAAATACACTGTTGTAGATGCAGTAGCTAGAACCTTTACTGTATTTGCTTACTTCTGTACTTTTTTACCTTTGCCTACTGAAAGCCATGAAACCCTCACGTACAGACCCTACATATTTTTGGAATTCCAAACCTGACTTGTTGCAGTGCAGCTGGGCTGCTTTGCCTTATAGTACACGGTTTCCACTTGTAATCCTGATGTAAATCCCTTCTTTGCCAGAGGGACCGCAGCCAAAGGGAGGATGAGAGATGTCAGAGTGTCTTAGCATTGTGCTGGAGCAAGTAAGCCTGAGACAGAGCGAGCTGTGATACCTAGTCCTGATGCTTAAACGGGTGTTTGTAATAGTGTGAACTTGCCACTTGATCTCTCTGCATCTATTTCCATGCGTTGGACAGATCTAGTAACAGAGCAGAGGTGCTATGTGTGGCTGTTTGTATTGTGTTGCTGGCACAGTGAGACAAACCACCACTGAAAGGACCCGTACTCCAGGTGGAGAATCATGCCAAGCAGCTGTGCTGTTCATTTGACAGCTTCACCAAAGTGGTTGGATTCTGCTTGGGCGATAGGTGGTTGGGCAAAGGTCCACCTTCCCCATTCCACACAGCGTGGTCTAAGTACATGTGTGCCAGAAAGAATGGTTTTGTAGCCCCAATCTCAAGACCATCTCTAAGGAGTTTGGCCATGTCTTGAAAGAGTTTCATTGCATTTTAAGTGTCTAGCACCCCAACAATTATTTTGTAGACTCACAGGAATGCAAAGGATGTTTTTTCAGCAGAAGTTAATAGTCAGGCAGTGAGAAGGTAAACAGCATTACAGAAAGATTCAGCCTGATGTGACTTTCCTTGGTTTCTCAAGCCAGCCAGTATCTAAGCTCAGAGGCTTAACCCAGCCACTACTCTAATCACTCTCAAACTAGCATTGTATCATCTCTTTTGCAGAGTGTTTCTAGACAGATTTTGGTGGTATTATTGTCAATTTACAGTGAATGCATAATATATTACAGCTGTCGTTTGCCCCAGACAGTCTTCGATTTGCAAACTTTTTCCTAAAGAGTCATACAAGTTGGTACCAGGAGCTGGCAGAAATAGTTGAGGACTTTCTGCTGCTCAATTATTCGATTCTATCATGTTGGGTAGAGGGTTATCTTCTATTTTAATTTATTTCTATTTTAATATATTTTATTTTAATTTTGTTGCATAGCTGGTAACCTTTAATTTACCTTTAACTTTAAAAAGTTAAAAAAGCAAGTTTAACAAACCAAGAAAAAATTCTCTGGGGACTTTGACCGTGGAGAAGAAAGCATTATAAACAGTGCTTTGAGTGTCATTACTTGTTAATTACTTATCCAAATGCACAAACTACTCCTAATTACACAAGCAAGTTAGGTCCTTCATAATGGCTTGGTTATTTCAGGTCAGAAGTATTACAGCATGTGTGTCCAGGCTCTCAGCACCTTTCCCTCCTCTTGTCCCACAGTGGATTTGTGTTCTCAGCTGTGCCAAAATGACCTGTATGTATGTACATAGGCAAGTATGTAGCTTGTGAGTCACACCTTTGGCCAGAAGTTATATGATTAGCATTTTTTAGGACAATATGAGCAGACAATATAATTGTGGGAGGAAAAAAGTATGTGTTCAGAGACAGGTCCTTGTAGTCTCCTGTCTCAGTTTGTAGTCGCTCCTGAGAATGCATGCGGTTTGAGCTGAAGGAAAGCCCTTGCTGGATGACACACCAAAACCGCAGCTGACATTCAGAATAGAAAAAGCTAGAAAGAAAGGCAATTGGAACCATCCCAAATGCTGCAAGAACAAACTGTGACATTCCCCCCCACCCTTGTTTTTATTTGATTTAATGATTTGGCTTCAAGTCCAGTTTTGTTTCGATTGTTTAGTTTCAGCTGAAGAGCACGTTGCCCTCCTCCTTTTCTCCTTCCCATCCATTGTAGTTCTTTCTGCATATGTCCTTGCTGAGGCATTTCTTTAATGGAAAGAAGAAGGGAAGCACACAGAACTGGTGGTCACAGTGGTGGTGTCTAAACTACAAAGGCAGCTTGTGTGGTATCCCCCTTTAACATTCTGTGGGGTATCACAAGTTCCTGATCATTCAGCTTGGGAGATTTGCTAGAGTCCTTGCTCATGGATCTTTGTTCTGGTAAGACCAAGTTTATCCTGTTTGTAAAGAACACCTGGTTGGATCCCGACATGATTAGATTGTAGTCCCAGAATTCACCCAGACTTGGGAATTTGGCAGTGCTCCTGGGCCCTGCAGATCACTCCCACCCTTTGGGAATGGCCCCAGTGGGAGTCTTACATGGTCAGTGCTTACCCCGTATCTTGTGTTCTTTTACACTTGAGGGGTGACTGCAGCACCTTCCCCCAAGATTCTGCAGAGTTTCTTCCTACAGCCTTGGAGGAACCATGTTGGGTTCATGTAGGTCTGGAAAACCATAGCTGCTCCTGTGTCTCTATTCATTCTGAAATGGTGGGGTATCTATGAGAAGGCAATAAACAAATTTATAGGAAAAGTAACTCAAAATATTTTATCAGCCAGTGTCTTATGGATCAGTTCAAATAAAGAGTCAGGTGTATTAAAAAAAGAAAAAAAAAGGCAAACCAATCAACCTTCCCATTGAAGTGTCTAAAGCTTAACGCATCTACTGGGGTTTTGGTCTAATAAAGGTCGTGTTACTACTTTCTGTTTTCAGTTTTCATTATGGGAATGCAACTCCTGAATTTGAATGCGCTGTGCTCCACTTAAAAACCCTCTATACCCGTTCAACCTTGTTGAGATTCTGCTTTTGGAGTGGCTTTGCATGCTGCCCCATTTGCTGGGAACAGCTTAGCCCATGACGGTTACTTAAATAAAAGAACAATATAAACAGTCTCAGATACTGTTGCCCTTCGCAGGCTCTGGGAAATCTCTAGTTAAGAAAAAGATTAGCCAAAAATGTTAATATAGGGAAGTGGCATGATGTGAATATAAGCTTGTGACAATGATCCCAACTAGAATAGGAAAATGAAGCAAAATTAAGCTGGCCTTATTATAATTTTCAGGCTCTTTGTAGCCTGCAGTCCTTCTTTTACTCACAAACCCCATGAATTTAATTCGGGTAGTTCAGCAGACCTACAGTTGGATACAGAATTGATTTATAGATGGTGCTATTAAAAGCTGATTATGTGCACATGAAACAAACTGGAGCTCAATTAATTGGAATGCCTCCTTCAAAGACTCTTCTGCAGGAGTTTGTTTTATAATTCAGTTCATACTGTATGTGTAGCTTTAGATGCACTTCAGAAAGTCGAGAGCACACCCTCCGCTAAGGCAAGTTATCCATTCCATTTAATAACTGTTTGTTTTTATTGTGGATGGGAGAACATCTGTAATGAATGTGTCCTGTCCTAAACCAACAGCAAAATAGCATGTAGTCTCTTCACTGCACAGTTTAGTATGCCACTGGTGCTACATGTGGAAGTTTCCCTGCTTATACCCGACAACTTGTTCCTGGCAACCTCCAACTCCCTTTTTTGTCCTCTTGTGACAGGGAGCTTGGCTAGTGGTAGCTGAAGCAGTTGCCTAATACAATTCCTTGTACTTTTGCTTGAATGTAATCACCATAGGGGTGAGGAGAAGGAATGAAAGACTGGTGGTGGCAGAGCAAAGGGTGAAAGCACCTCTTTCTGCGGCACTGTTTTAGACCGGTAGAAGTGCCTTTAGACCTGCGGAGCAAGTACTGCTGAAAGCTAGACTTACTGACTTCCTTACAGTGTAGTAGCTATCATCTCGTAAGCATGGGTGCAATGCCGATGTCTCCACTTGACACCTCCAGGAGATGGTGTGGGGCTTTGGTTTCAGCTGCAGAGCTCTGACTGTGGATTTTCTCCAAGAGGGACAATGAGTCCCAATTCTGATGGCTGCCGCAAGCTCAGGGTAGAGGCAGCCACTAAATTTGTCCTCTGAAGGGTTGAGTTCCTGCAGGTCTTACGGTCAGTGGTTTTCTTCACTGGGTTTTAAGTTTGCTTCACAATGTCAGATCTTAAAAGACTTGGCTTTCTGCACCCATGGCCAGCCGATCACCTCATAACTAGATGTTGCAGCTAAAGGTTGACCACCCACTATGGTTTGTGTCTTCTTAAATCATTATCATTGCAAGCCATGGTATGAGGTTACTCTCTCGTCCTCCAGCCTCCTTCTCCCAGCCTGCTGTGCTCTTTTCAGGGCTTTTGCTCACTTGCACACTCAAACCAGCTGCATGTGTTACCACATAAGGGTTGTTGTTCCTTCTAGAGGCACTTCCATACTATCACCTTTGACTTTGACAAGGAGCGAGACATGCATTGAGTTTGGATTTTGTTTCTTTCATCATCACATTGAACTTAATTCTTCTATAAATTAAAGATGGAGTGTTGACACAAGGGGGTTGTGAGTTGTTACGGCGTGGTCACAGCAAACACATGCAGTATTTTAGGAAAGTAAACCAAATATATATGTATCATGGCTAGAGACAAATTTCTCATTCAAACTAATAGTTCTCTCCTTATTTTTGCGCTCTAATATCAAAAGATTTTTGCCTTTGGTTTTTGTGCATTAGAAATGTTCGCAGTATGAGGTTTTTATGTAACTGTTGAGAAACCACAAATTATTATCCCAGATATACCAGTTTGATTTTCCAAGCTATTATGGAAGAAGTCCAGTTCCAGTAAAGTATTTTCCTCGGGTCTTAAAATGATTACTAGAAGCCAAATGTCATGAACAAGCCTGAACCGGTATTTATTGAGCACAGCTGGTGATCTATCAAGCACCTACTGCTGATATTCAAAGGCAACTGGAATGAGGGATTTTTCCCTGTTGTGTGAGTGTAAAAACAATGGATCTAATGGATCAAGGACCTTCAAGTGGTCTTTCTTTAAGAAATCCAGCTGGGGCCTGCCCCGAGCAAAAGGTGCTGTGCTTCATCAGAGTAGTAATAATTCAAAAGGCTGTGTAGCTCTTTGGTGCAGCAACTATGAACTGACCTGTTTGCTCTACCAAAAGTGAGTGGCCATGTGTTTTGGCAATTTAATACTCTAACAGTTAATGTGATGAAAATATGTAGGCTTTCAGCATGATCTAATTGGGTCTAGATACATTCGTCTGCATACTATCAGGTAGTTTAAGGCCATGATGAATGATTACAGGGTACCCAGATACGGTTTTATAGATAAAAGGATGGGAAACTCTCATCCCACCTAGTGATCAGGTTATGATTAGACATGATTAGACATTAAAAAAAAAAAAAGATTCCTCTCGTGCAGCATAGAAGCAGCTCTGTGTTTTCCCCTCCTCGTCTCAGCATGGCAAAGAGGACTGGGAGGACTCTGGAGAGCTCCAGTGATGGTGAGGGTTTGTTTCCTTGCTAAAGAACAGGCTGTCTGTAGCACAGTGTTTGCATCCCCATAGCTCCAATTAGGATAGAAGTGCATGTAGGAGGGGGAGATAATTATTTATGTGGATTGGAACCGGCCCTGTGTAATGGTAGGGGTCTTATGCATATGCTTTCTTTCATCAGTTACTAATGAGAATATCATAGGAATTTGGTGGAAACTAGTATTTCTTTCTAATTGAAAAGTTGTGGATTTCATTTCTGTTGGGCAAGCATAGCCTCCACGGAATGTTTTCCACCTCTAGCAGGAATGATGTGAAGGGATAAACCAGAGGGTAACTGGGACAGCAAGGGACCGTAGAGTCTTCCAGAGTTCAGAGCTGTGCAGGGGTAATCTGGAATCTTTGGGAAAAGGTAGTTCATAGAATCACTAAGGTTGGAAAAGACCTCCAAGATCATCTAGTCCAATCATCCCCCTACCACTTATATTACTTACTAAACCATGTCCCCAAGTACCTCATCCAACATTTCCTTGAACACCCTGAGGGATGGTGGCTCTACCACCTCCCTGGGCAACCCGTTCCAATGCCCAACCACTCTTTTTGAGAAGAAATTTCTCCTAAGTTCTAACCTGAACCCCCCCTGGTGCAACTTGCAGCCTTTCCCTCTTGTCCTATCACTAGTTACCTGTGAGAAGACTCCAGCTCACCACAACCTCCTTTCAGGTAGCTGTAGAGAGTGATAAGGTCTCCCCTTAGCCTCCTCTTCTCCAGACTAAACAGTCCCAGTTCCGTCAGCCGCTCCTCATATGACTTGTGTTCTAGACCCTTCACCAGCTGCGTTGCCCTTCTCTGAACGTGCTTCAGGGCCTCAATGTCTTTCTTGTGGCGAGGGGCCCAAAACTGATTGCAGTATTTGAGGTGCGAATAGTTGTTCTGCATTTCTCATCTTCCTTCTTCCTACCATCTCACTGTCTTAAGGGAAACCTGGAGGAAATCCATTGGAGACAGTGGGAGCAGAACAAGAACAGATATAGAGTTTTTCTGCAATTCTGCTGTTTCCCACAATTCTAACACGACGACTTCTTTGTCTTGCTTGACCTTTTTTTCCTTCCAATCCTTTTCCTATTTCCCTTCTTGTCAAATTCACACTTGGGAGCGTTATAAATATATATATATCTCAAATGTGAATATATATATACACCTCCTATCTTTTCCTGCTGCTGTATTAAACCATAAATATTGTGTGTCCAACTCCCAATATACATCCATGGAAATTGCTAGTATCTATTCAATACCTTAATGCCTCTATAGATTCTTGTGTGCTCACTCTCTAAATCAGAGTGCGACTGAAGTGACCAGGCGTGGGAGCTGTTGTATGAAGGAGCCATGCAACTTCTTCACTGTAGTGTTCACGTGCATGCGTGCTTTATCAGCCCGGTATAAATGGCAGGGAGAAATTGTCACATCGCAATCATCTTCCTAGCCCTTTTTCTACACCCTTCCTTTTTCTCCTACCAACTCTTGCAGTGTTTCAGGTGAGGAGGAATCAGCCTGAATTCACCTGGCTGAAAAATCATGGGGTGTTCATAGGGCATACTCTCTAGGCTTGGTTTCTATAATCTCATTGTCTACTGAAGTAGAAGGGAGATATCTCTACCTAGAAAGTTTAAAAGAGGTGTAAGAGGTTGTTGGAGGAGCAAGAGCATTGTTACAAAGTGGGAGCAATTATCAAAATGTAAGCAAGATGATATCCCACTTCCCACTGCTCGCAGCTTGCTCTGGGTTTTGTTCGCTTTTATTTAATTTCAGCTGTACTGCTCCTCCTGACAGAGGCTTCTGAGGCTGCAAGCCCTTCAGGCAGGGGAGCTCTGCCCCTCAGGGCAGACACTCTTTTGACTACACACACAGGCACGCAAACATGGTTTTGATTTTAGTTTGTCAGATCTTCTGTCGTTAATCAAAATGTGATTTTAAACATGTAATGGGGTTGTGGGCCCAAAAGCAGACTCTGTAGGTGTAATGATGATATACCTGCAGTAGAAGAGGATGTTGGCTGGGCTTTCTAAGCTGAGAGACCCAGCTGCTCCCCATGGCAAACAGGGTCGGAGGATGTGCTTTTCACCTAGGAATTGGACTCTATGGGCTCCTAAGCGAGTTCCACAGCTGTATTTTCCTGTGTCCTCCTGTATCTTGGTGGGAAAACTGCTGCTGAGAATTGCAGTGTGTGAAGATCTTGTGATTGTGATTAGAGAATATGTTCCTTGTGTGTCTTTGTTCTGCTCTGTCTCTTGGGAGTAGATTGTTTATATTGCTAGAAATTGTTAATGCGGTTAAACTATCCTCCAGCATGCAAACCTATGTCATTCCACTCTGTTAGCATCCCTTGGCTAAAAATGAATGCTTTGATGTAATTGTATTTGAGTTGCCTTATGATTTATTAATTCCATTAAAACACCATGGAAGTCTGCTATGGTGAAGGAGTTACACAAGTCACAGTGGAAAAGACATGAACTTTCACCAAAAAAAGCTTTATATGATCTTTCTTTATTTCTTTCTCCCTCCTTCCCCCCTGCCTTTCTTTTTTTTGATTCAACTTTGTAAAAAATGAATCAGATTCAGCCTGGTGTGAAACTGTGGTCAGGACTTGAAGGTTGTACAGGTTGTTGTACTTCTTAAACATGTATTAAAAACTATTATTGGTCCATAAGCCAAAGCAAGCTATTTGCTGTTAGTACAGAGTAGTGTCTTCATAGGGGCAGCTCAAAGTCTAAACCTGTTTTTAAGAGCAACGCCGTTGGCTTATTTCAGAGCTCAGCTCCAGTGCTGCCAAAATACAATCAAGTTTCTATTGCAGTTAGCTCTCTGCTGTCCTGAATTAGTGTCCCTGAGTTAGAGCAGGATGGTCAAATTGCAATGACAAGAAGCTTGTGAATTGATTTAATTCTTACACAGTTGATTACACACACTAATGAATTGATTTTGTACATTAAAAGTATATATTAATTTTTTTCTAGTGTAACATATTATGGAAAACCTTGGGAATTGTTTTTCTAGCACTTGACATCTTATTTTGTAAATGATCTCTCTAGAGGGCTCAAGATTTGCCCTTTTTATTTTCTATGCATGTTTCATGCAGATTCAGCAGAAACATTGCTTCAGTCTTGGTTGTGTGTGGGTTTTTAAAAGCAAAATCTTTTTTGTGTGTGTGCAATTACTCCAACAAATGTTGTGCAAGAAGCAGCAGCAACATACTGCACAACTGGAGTATATAGCTATTAATTAACGACAATAGAGTTTGAAAGATGGAGAGTTTTAAAGCTAATTTATTACTATCATTTAAAGCTGACAAAATTGTCCCTAAGAGATGCTGCTCTTTGATTTCTCTGTGGGGTTTTTTTTGGAGGGTTGTTTTGGATTGGTTTGTTTGTTTGTTTTAAAATGGACTGTACCTATCTATTAAGCATAACATTTTTCTAGAAGTAATTCAAAAGTTGCTCAGGTTGCACTTCACAGCTCATGTCCAATGTTGTCACTCTGTGCTTTGCTGCTACCAAGTCCATATTTTGGATGAGGTATTAAAGGTACCATCTGGCCATCCATAAAGTAAAAGAATTATGATCCTACCTTTAAAACAACAAGAACCCCCCGACCCAGAATATAATGGATGACCTAGAAAACGTATTCTCTTTCATTGAAATAGGTCCCACTGCATGTAAAAGTCGGTGTTTAAAATACTTTTGCCTGTCTGTGCTTCTCAGAAGTAGCTTGTTATTTTGTAAGGTCTTTGAATTGAAGATGTTAAGTAAACCAAAATTTTATACTGAGTGTTTTTTCTGTTGGGTCTTTTTTTTTTAGATACTTCAAGAAGCGTCAAAGCATCTCCAGAAACAGCTGAAATAATTTTTCAGAAGTTAAGAAATAAATATGAATTCACGATCCTGGTGACTTTAAAACAAGCCCATTTGAATTCAGGGGTTATTCTCTCTATTCATCATTTAGATCACAGGTAAGTACTGCTACCTGTGTGCTAGTTAACGAAAGTAGATGTATTTATGCAGTCCAAAATTGAACATAAATTAGGGCAAAATTGATGTGTAGCGGGTAATTTGTAAGTATTTGTAGTGTTTGGGTAGGCATCTTGTGCAGATCCTTAAAAATTCACAAGTTCAGATCAGCCCAGGGAAAGTGGAACAGCTGTTACTCTTTAAATGTCTCTTGCCACCAAGGGCATGAAAAGCCAGTTCTCTCTTGTTGTTCATAACTGTAAGGACCAGATGCTCTAGCTGGTGTAAAACTGCCACATCAATATAGCTACACTGATTCACAAAGCCTGGCCCTGTACATCCACCACTGCTACAAACAGTAAAAAAAAACCCCCAAACCCCCAAATTAATAATCCTCCAGTAATGGACTTACACCTCCCATGAATGGCAGAACCCTTTACTCAAAATGTTCTCAGCCTTAAAAAACTAAAGTGAATGACACGGAGCATTTAGGGATTATCCCTTTGATAGGATAATGACTGCTAGAGAAATAAAATATTCTTTATATATCTGTCTGAGTAATAGCTATTAAAGATAACCACCCTATGATTCTGTGACAGAATAAAAAGGAGTTTTAAAACGTGTACTTTCTAAGCAGTTATTAGCACAAGCAACAGATGATCTCTGCCTTAGGTTCATCGTCCTTTTTATTTTCTTGTGCACAATCCCATAATTCTTTTTTTGATGGTCTCTCTACAAAATAGGAAAAAAGAAAAGGTAAAGACAGATGCTCAAGCAAAGCAAAATGTTTCTGTGATATGAGTCTACAAGTTTTCATTAGCAGACATGGTGGAAATTTTGTGCTAGAAGATGCTGAAATTCTACTTTTATTCTGTTTACCAGAGGTCCTGTCTCCTGCAATTCACCTATTTAAAAAACCCACAAACCAAACCAAACCGAAACCACAAAACAAACAGAAGAAGAAAAGGGAAAACAAGGATCATTATGCCAAGTTTCTAAAACCATTTTTAAATCTTACAAGCAGGTGGTTGAATGCCTTCTGCATGCTGTTTACTGATGTTATATCACAGAGGAGCCAAGGGGCTTGTGTTAACTGTTCTCATCTGCAGCAGTTTGCAAGGGGCAGGACTGGGCAACAGTGATTATTGAGTTTCGAACTCAGACCGTAGAACTGTATGTGCAAATCATTCCAGATGGAAAAGTTTGTTCTGTCTCAAGTGAGAGAGCAGGTCTGCAGAGCCAGCTGTGTCCTGACAAAGCTTGTTTCTACATTTGTAGGAAGAACACTAATTGTTTGGGCTGCTGTTAGGGCTACGGCAATAAATTTGAAGTTTCAAAATTAGAGATGAAGCCTTCATGCGCCAAAATAGCTGCAGAAGTGGTCACCAATGTGAAAGTCTCAGACTCTGGAATAACCATAACCTTTCTGAAAGGAGGCAATGTTTACTAGAAGACTTTTCCTGGCCTCAGGAATAGCACAAAGACAGACACGTGCCATAGAAGATCAAAACCAGGTGGAGCGTATAACTGAGTAAAACTTGACAAACATTAACTTGGAGAGTGGTCAGCTGGGAGAAAGCACTGCCACTCAGTGAACATAAATAGTGATAAAAGAACAAAAAATAATGTGCCACAAGCTTCCATTGAACGTTTGCAGAAGAATTTGAGGTATTGTTTGGCAAAATTAATGAATTATTGGAGTAAAGTTGGGCACATAGACCTGCCATTGGTTGTAGGCAAACAAGAATGCATTGATGCTACCCAGCCGTAGCAAACAAAAGGTTAGAGCAGTGCTGGTTTCCAGGTCGTGTGGCCATACAAACCTGGTGCTGCTTATCTCATTTGAGTCTGGTTCATCCATGTCGGCCGTCTATAGCCATATAAAATACGGTTGTAAAAGGGGGACAAACTAGACTCTGAAAATGCTATTGTTTTAGGCTGGTATATTTGTAGGGACATGTAATTAGATTTTTAACTAGACTGATAACATTTGTACTGTTCCAAGGAATTTCTCTCAGACCTTAAATATTTGTGGGATTTATTGTTACATTTTCACCACCTTCTGTTTATCTGCATAATGGAATCTGAACTTTCTTAACTGTGATGGAAAGCATTTGTCAAGGTTTCTGGCTGAAATCAGGTCTGCATTATGTATGTAGGTATTTTTACTGTGGATGCTTAACTTAGTGGCATTGCTGAGCCCTTTTGGAGGCCCTTTTTCTCTTAACTGTGGAAACTTTTAGTACCCTTATTATAATGTTAAAATGTTAGAAGTATGAAAAATGACGATAATATCCAGTTCATGTCTTGCTGAAAAAACCTCCTACCACCATTTTATCCCCTGTAACCTCTTTATCTTACAGTGTCCTCTTAAGCAATGGCTAACGTTTGCAATATTTTATGTATGCTTTATGGTTTTGGTGTCTCCTTGTAGCCTTTGGATAAAACCAGAGAGGAAGATTATTTAGCCAAATAGAGTCACTTATCAGGTCAGCTTTGGATGAAGTAGCTGAGGAAAAATCTACCTGTGCATATTTAATTGCTTTCTTTGGGAGACTATTAGGTAATCTATTTAAAAAGAAACTTGAAGGCTTTGTTTTAAAAATGTTAGGCTTAATCTGATCCCCTTACAGTCAGGTAAAATCCTCTTTATGTTCATCAGGTGTAAAATCAGTCTCAACAAAAGTGCGGTCAGGAAGAAATTGTGGTAGTTAAATTAGATATGCCCTTAAGCTTTTACTAAACAAATTCTGGTCTGTTCTTTGCTAGGATGTACAGAAAGATGTCTGTGTGCCATGGTAGTGTTCAATTTAATTGTGCTAAAGCAAGGACTGAATTGAGTGTGGATAATACTGGAATTAAGCTAGTGTCTCTGAGTCATTTATAGTGTCTCTTAGGGCTTACATTTAGAAAAGAGAATGTCAAAGTTAAAAGGAAGCACTTGGATGGGTTACATTAAATAACTGCTTCTTCAGCGCTGGATTTCCATCTCTGACCTTGTTCATATCTGACCAGGGGCTTGTCTGTAACAGCCCTTTTAATTCTTAAACAACTTCTTGTGAACTCTCTGTCACAGCAGTCATCATAGTTGGTAGGAGAAGCATCAACGCCAGACTTGCCTCCGCTTCTTTGCACCAGCCTTGTATAGCTCCTCTGATGTCAAAAAAGTCATGCTAATATTGAACTGCTGCCTTGTGGGATAGAATCACACCCAATCTTAATTTACAGAAGTCAGCACTGGCTCTTACTTTTCTGCAGTAAGGAGTGGGAAGGTGGTGAGGAAGGCTGGAGGTGGCAGTAACTGAAGGATATAATCAAGCAACTTTTAATATGGTTTATTTGCAGAGGTTTCATAACATCTAATGGTTCTAGAAATAGTTCAAGAAAGTTGAACTGTTTAAAAAGGGGAAAAAATTATGTTCATTTATTCAGTGCCTTGGGAATATTTTGTGCCTTTTTGAAAAAAAGTCAGAGTAAAAACTTATCCTCTCTTTCCATGGGTCTAGCGACTTTGGTGCAAATATCCTAATTTACAATAATCAAAGATATTTCCTAGATTGCATTACTTTTTTAACTTTGTAATTTTCTTTAAAACTAAATACTTAAAATAGTTTATATGATTCAGAGATTACCAATTCAGCCTGTGTTGTCTAGTTTTATGGGGGTTATTTTTGTTCTTTTGTTGCTGGCTTCTCTTTGAGGAACATGAAAAATGAATACTTCCACAGAGATATGATCATGCAACTACTTAGGGCTTTAAGTCCTAAGAAGGTCATGGGACTGCTCTTCCAAAGATTCCCCTCTAATGTCATGTGGTGAATGTTGTCCCTGGGCTATCAGGTAGATGCAAAAGTTCTCCATGTAAATCTGAGGCTTGGGTATTTGCTGAGTAGCTCCTGACAGGATGTTTTTGCAGATACAGTCATGGTTTTCTACTCTATTAAATGTTTTTATTTTTCTTTTCTTCATTGAGTATCACAGCTGCCTTCCCCTTTTATAATGTTTGTGTTTTTTTCTAGTATTTAATATATTCAAATCTTTAAAATAACTGATCTTGAAGGGAAAGAATCTGAAAAGATACCTGTAACTATCCCTTTCCAAGCTGCTCATATTCTTCCAAAGAGATTTCTTTTTTTCTTCACTGACTAGAGCAGCCAAGGAGATTAGGCAATGATAGTTTTGAATGCAGCTTGGAGGTGATGCTTTCAAGAAAACTCTTGTGGTGACACAGAATCCAAATTGCACATCAGCAATCATTCCTACAGGTTTCAGACAGCTGAATGCATCTTTCTGGGCAGATTTAGGTATGGCATATATCTGAAAAATAGAAGTTACAAATGTTTTGTTAAATGGAGAGTGTCACCTTGACCACATAAAGTGCCCTGGCTAAACTGCATTGTACTTTACAATAGGAAGGTAAATAATTATGTGAAGGACGTGATGCCTTAAGTCTGAGGGCAAGACTTACGTGTGCTTGCTCTCAGCCTTCAGTTTAAACTGTATTATCCTCCTCATTTCACTTCTGAATTTGTCTCAGCTTCTTCTTGATGTAAGAATCAGCAGAGAGATGGCTTTGATCTGCAATGGGGTTGTAATATACGTTAGGTCTCGCTATTCCATCATATATTTTCATTTTATTGGCAACAGTGGGGTGATGTAATAAGACTTTTTCCTCCCTTCATGGCCAATGGCTTTATGCAGCTAATGTTGTATTCATATCTCTTGAGATACTTTATATTGGGGGCCCTTAAAGGATGAAATCGCTGGTTGTAGTTTAACCATTCTTTCCTCCACTTAACGCATTTTGTACCCTGAAACGGAGCACTGAAATCAATAGAGTATTATGGACAGGCATTCCCTGCACTTAACTGTGTATCGCTACTAATTCATTCCGTTTCAGCCTTACTTAGCATTTGTTTTCACAGCTGTTGCTGCCTTGTGATTATCTGCTGTCAAATGGGCTGTGCTGTACAGCAGTTTCTGACCTCTCTGAGTGTCCAGGAGGAAATTATCTGCGACAGATTCTCCCCCTTACAGATTTAGCCACACAAGGAGCTAAGTTGCCAGAGGTGATCTCCTGATGCGTGAATTTTGTTCTGTCATTTGACCATTGTATTGAAATAGAGGTGGAACTGTCTGTTCCCTGCTCTTGATGTATGAGTGTCTGTATTTCTGGACTGCAGGGTGAAGTCTCCTCTGACACCTCAAAATCCACGGTGAATGCATTATGCTGAGAGAAACTTCCAATATTTACCACTTAAGCCAATACTGGAGGGTTAGGCTTTTTTTTTTCCGAGTGGTGCTCTCCCCCTCCCCATCAGCAACTTAGAGCAGAGTAGATACTAGATAAGAATAACATGGGATTAATTTTCAAGCATTAAAGCCGCATGTGGCCAATCCCTGTGCCTAAAGAAGTTGTAGCTTATTTCTGCTTTTTAACCCACACTGTGCTATTCTTTGCCAGAAGAGTGAAGGGTTGTAACCTTCTGTATTTTATTTTATAGGGTTTTTTTGGCAGTAAATCTTAGTTTCATACTATTCTTTCAATAATTATGAGCTCTCTTAAATTTATTCATATAAATCAATTGCTTTTGAATTGACTTCCTTTTAGCAATCGTAAACTCCTCTGGCATCAGCCTTCTTTTCTATTGATGCAGCCTGCATGTTTCATGAAAGATGTCCAAAAAAAAAAAAGAAAAAAAAAAAGAAAAGAAAAAGGTATTTTCTTGCATTCATTCATTGCTTTTCTAGTGTGTGAGAAGATTCTGTGGGACAAAAGGTTCTTTGTGTAGCCACTGACAGTTTGGCTGGGCTCTACCCCAGAAGAGAAAGGTTCCTTGTTTCTGTTGGTTTGGGAGATTAACTTCTATCCCTGGGTATAAGATTGGAGGGGAGTATTTGCAAAGCAGCAGTTTTGTGTTAGACTTTAATTTAATGTCTTCATAACATTGGGAATGACCTGTTTCTTTAAGTGCTAGTTATAAGGTATGTTATTAAATTGATTGATGCCTTGTCACTGTTGCCTGGGTTTTTTTGCTTCAGTTTAGTTTATGCATCGTGACCAAGAAAAAAAAGAAAAGAAAGAAAAAAGGGAAAAAAATGCCAATGGGTGTAAATTCTTGTAATGTACCCACCTTAAAACCACCTTTTCATAACTTTCGTTAAATCAAGTGTAGTCAGCCTATCTGATGATGTAAATCATTGCAGCACCAACTAATCTGGGGTTATTTGGTCAAGAACTTACTACAGAATTCTCACGTGAGCCCGGATCCTGTAGTTTGAGTTGAGACAAGTGACAGACCTAGTTGAATGAGAGACAAAAGATTTTTCCCTCGCTGGGCCACAGAAAACCACCACTGAAATAGTTGAAATGTGAGTTTTGACAGATGTCATTATTTTTCTCCTGTTGTTTGAAAGGATTTCTATTAACGCATAAATAACAAAGAAATCTGTATTCTGTCAGGGTAGGAAATGGGAAGAGTTATGATGAAACTGGCTCTTAGTTGTACTAACGTATATATATATTGGAAAGTTGTTTTTTGTATTTGCAGTCACTTCTCTCTCCATGGAGAAACTTTTCAAAAAAGGGAGTAAGAGGGATGGTTTATGCCGATTGCTTTTGATCTGAGAAAGCTTCTTCACTCCTTGATTTTTAGTAGACAAGGAAGCTTCAGATAGACATGATTGATATTAGTGGGCCTGTTTGACAGTGAGAACAAAATGGGAATAAATATGTTGGTAAACGGGGTTAGCGAGAGAGATGGGAGGCATGAGAGCAATTGCTCAAGGCAAGAATTACATTTCAAAAGGGTTTTTTTTCTCCTGGTTTGGGAATTTGATTTCAGATTCACAGCTTGAACAGGAACAGCATGGACAATGTACTGTAATGCCAGGTTTGAACTTTTTGCAAGACCAAGCCAGCACTTTTTGGGATAATAATTCCTCTTGGAGTGCTCTGAGGAGCTCAGTGGGACCTCAGCTCTTACTTCTAGCTCCTGCTGAGATCCTGGAAGCGCTGCAGGAAGGCTGGCTGAGAGCCTCGCCTTGTCATCAGCAGTGACATTAAAGGGTCCAGGATATTTTGCTGCTGTGATGACCAGAGTCTTGGATTATAGCGCTAAACTCAGCAGAAGCTATGCAGACTCTGCAGATGGGGAAGGCAAGATTCTCTCCTGTGAACACGCCAATGTGGAGGGTGTTCCTCACTGCATATCCCAGCATGGGGCTCCATCTCCTGTATGCATCAGGAATGCACCTTCCTCCTCCCCAGCTGTCCTCCATAACAGTTGTGCTGGAACAAAGCTGAAATGGTTGACCTTTTTTTGTGGTAGAAGAAAATAAACAGAAGAAGAGATCTAACTGCCAGAAAGATGAGTAGCTCTTTGCTTTTCCTGGGTTGCGCAGCAACTTGAACTTGGTTGTTTTCCATCTGAGACATGTGTCCTGAGAAGGGTCACTTGGTTTTCTTATTTTCTGCCACAGTCAATGCAGCAAAAAGCTTTGTTGGCAGTTCCTGTCCAGGGCTATGCTAGCAGTGCCCAGGCCCAGGCTGAAGCACTGTCCGGCTGTTGTCCATTCTGCGTAATTGTTATCATCTTCCTTGGCATGCTTTTGTTTCCTGCAATTAGCACCCTTGCAGATGGTGCCAGGGCATGGTTTGTAGGGTAGCATTGGCCAGGGACTGTTCCCAAAACGCAGTGTGGAAAAAACACCCATTTCAAGGAAAAAAGTGGGAGACAGCACCCATTTGGATGTGAATTATGAGGTACTTAGAGATATGGTTTAGTAGAGGACAGGAATGGTTGGACTCAATGATCTTGAAGGTCTTTTCCAACCTTGTAATTCTGTGAATTATGGAGAAGCACTAATATTTGTCTTCAGGACCAGGGAATGGGGCTTGCTGGCTTTATTTATTTATTTATTAGACATAGGATTTGAGATCAACTTACTGTATTTAGATTGCTCTTGCACCTGAGTTATTCTTTTTGATTGATGAATTCTATATAGAAGGAGAGTCTCCTCAGGTCCACCTGAGAGGCTGGTTTTAGTGTCCTGTCAGCGGACTCTGTTTCAATAGAGGGAAATACCCTCTTCTGATGTATACCTCTCTTTTGGGATCTCTGCTTTCAAATTGGTAATAACTGTGGTGTTAAAGAGTATTTGAGGAAGTCTTTCAGACAGTCTTAGGTTTTTTCCCACTGTCACTCACTTTAACAAGGATTTCATCCTGGATCCCGCAAGCCTTGCGGTGAGATTGTTTGTTTCTGTCAAAAGAATTTGGTTTTAATGACAGGATTAGCATTGTTAAACAAAAATATCCTATGTCAGAGTATTTTTGTCTGGCTTTAAAACTGTATTCAGCAAAAGAAAGGAACAGAAACCAAATTGGTGGCTTCCCTGCCGACTGTGCACTTGCATTAAGGGCTACCAGCATAAAGACCATTTTTTTTTTTACTTACCACTCCCTGGCAAAACTGTCAGCCAGCTCTTGCCTAAGTAGAGCTCTAGATAGTCAGGGAAAAGGGCAAAGTCAGTAAGGCCAAGCAGTGCCGCAATGTGAGGTGAGGACTGGATTTGCATAGCTATAGTGCAGTTGCCACTTGGCATTTAGAATCCATCTGGGGATATAGGATATTTTGATGCCCTATTGTTCTAGGGGATGCACCAAGGAATGGAAACTCATAGTTAATGTTTCAGAACGCTTTAAGTGTTATTTCGAAACAGAAAAATAAGACTCACGCTCCTGACTGCCCAGTCATCGTACTGTGGAAAATAGCAAATAATGCATTGTTGAATGTGGTGGCTGTGCAGGGTGAATTGCTTTTACGTCTTCATAATATACACCCAGTGGAGTTGCTTACTGCTATTGTAGCCATAGTTTGCAACGAATTGGGTCTTCTGAGCAGAATCTCTCTTTTTTTTTTTAAAATATTTTATGTAGTTACATCTAACAAAAAAGCCAGAACTTTTGTATCAAAAATCTTCAGATAAATATATTCATTAGTAATGGAGATAAGAATTTAATTTTTTTTCCCTTAAATACATATTCCTCTTTAATTTTACTGGTTTTCCTTTTCTTCTTAGTGTAGATCAAAGAGCCATGAAGAACTCTTTTAACATTATACCTATAAATGTGAGTAGTAAAAGTTTAAAGAAACCCCCACCCTGTAATAAATTCATAAGCAGCCAACATCATCTCTTGCCTTTAGCTTCTAAAGTATTTGTCTACATGCTGTAAATTGAAGTAGATTTTTATTAGTTGCCTGGAGTAAGAGTGGGCAGCTACAGCGTGTGTTTGTTGTGCGAGCAGGAATGCCAAATGAGCGAGTGAGCCATCAAAAGACTTGGTCGTTAGCTAGAAGGGCCGTACCTCCCTCTTCTCAAAACCCACTACTGTGTGCATCAGGACCACCTGGTGTTTCACCTCCTAAAGCTCCTTTTTTTTTTTGCTGTACATCCTGATTTCTACTTCCGCAGTCTCCCCTGTGCTGGTCTGTTGCAGCCTGAAGAGCAGGTCCTACGCAGGCTTGTGCAGACCACGTGCCCTTCACCGGGACAGGTGGTGGCAGCTCCACAGCTGAGCAGATCTGCTGACTCTCAACTCTTATCCAGTGGTTACGATGGATCAGTGCTGGGCAGCAGAAAAAACATCACTGTTTTTGGTCTCAAATTCCTCTGGGGCATTCGAGACAAATTTCTTCCTCTCATGAAAATAGGCTCAGCATTAGTACATAAGGGATTGCTGTCTGTCTGGCTGGTTTCCAAGCTGAGCGGCTGATCTTACGATGGCCTTGGCTGTTGCCTTTGCAATGATTGTGCATGCACAGTGTTCTGCGGAGGTGTAACCATCTTTTTTTTTCTAGTTGGCATTTTCTTCTCCATATGTCAACCTTAGTAAACCTTAGCGCGTGTCATCTCCCTATTAAATTAAATCCATTTGACCCGAAGCATATGTGGTTTTTGGGGGGCTAAAATCAAGTAGGCTGGTATTGATTAAACAACCACAGAGATCATGGACATTAGTAAAAAGGAAGCAGGTTCTGCTGGTGTACTGTGTTTCTCATTGTGGTTTATTTTTTACTCCAAGAGCCATTTGCCTTTTGCAGCATAGAAAAGAGCCTTGGAGCCGTTGGAAGAAGTAGTAGTGATGTTAGTAATGGGAATTCTTTGGCTGATGCTTTCCCTGTGATGGGTGCCTTGGGCTGGTGTGGATAAGAAACCAGTGATTCAGCTGATAAGGTTCCCCTGAACCTTTTCAGTAATGAGCTTCTTGATCAGGAGAAGACTAGTATGATGCAGTTATTGTTTCCTTTGGGAGTAAGTCCTTTAGGAGACAAGATCACCCTCTTTTCTCTCTCAAAAGACCAGTAATCTTGATCATACAGAGAAGTTTGGAGTATTTCTGTAACTATACATGTTTTTCAAATCCAGGTGAATTTATTAATGCTTAGCTTTCTCTCTCAATGGCTCTTCCAAACCTTTGGAAAGTACATACCCAGGTGTGTGCTTTGTAACAGCCTTACAGACAGCACGAGAAGCCTCACTGCGGCCATACATGTTTGTCAGCACTGAGCCTTGTCCCATCTTCTGAAGCTCACAAGACTAAGCCAGAGCCATTTAAGTCCAGGCAGTTAAGCAAATAGAGAAAAGTGGAATACCGAGCACTGTATTTTGTAAAATACAACGCTTCCCTGTGTTTCAGTGTCATGGTGTTAGTCTAAGCTGAAGGGAATATTGCTCTGCCTGTCATTCCGCTTGCTTTTCTAATTGTGTTTTCCTGCTGTCTCTACAGATTCTTAGTAAGCCAAAAATCATTCCCCTAATAATTCTCTTAATGGCTATTATTTTCTTTTTCATTTTGATGCATGTTTTCTCTAACAATCACCAAACCTTTCAAAGGTAGATGTATTTGTTAGTTTACCAAATGGGAGAATAAAAGAGATTGCATGTGGATCTCAAAACAGTGTGTTAATCACAGTTAAAACCAACTCCCAAGCATGAAGACTTTTTGTGTAGGAAGATTTCCTTGCTTATTGCAGCATCATCGAATGCCAGCATCCACTCTCAGCAGTTCTAAATTCCTGAAATTTTCACAGCAATCTCTTCCTTTTATTTGGAAATCCATGTTTCGATCTCAGAGATTTCATTATCTCACCTGCATAAGTGGCAACATGAATGTTCATTTTATACCTTCTGTACTGACTGTCTGCTGCTGTATGTTGTTCCCTGCCTGTCCGCATGTCTGCGTGCAAGCATCAGTCCTGCTATTCACTTTGAAGAGAGTAGGAGCTAGCTTTTGGTTGTGCCAGGAGATAATGTTTCAACATATCCATCCCTTTCTTTTTCCAGATTGGATCTGCAACTGGGTGGAGCCACTTAAAAGTTCCTGGAGGAGTCCAGTTCCATAATGTTCCCCTTCTTTGTTAGGTTGAAAGTGACCTTATTTTTATCCTTGAAGCTTGAGTTATGAAGAGGGTTATTAAGTTGACTGATGCCCTGCCACTATTGCCCAATTTTTTTCCAGTCAGGCCTTCAATTAGTTTACACTTTCTTGCCAATGCAAAAAATAATTTACCTCCTCATGGCCCAAAAATAATCCCAAATCACAAAATTTATTGCTGACCCTAGGTAACTGCTTTGTTAATATTGGGGAGGAAGAAATTGCGCTTGGTGTTTTGCAAAAGGATGGATAGCTGTCTTTTCTCTTGCTAGCCAAATTCCACCATGAAACACCCTGAAGGAAGGAGAAATGTGCAGTGAGCCCAACGTCCTCTGAGGGATAATGATTGTACGAGATGGTTTTGATTTGGTCTCATCCTTGCTCTTGAAAACTGCAATCATTGCCTTGTCTGTTCTTTCATATAGATAGCCTGTTCAACAACATCAGCTTAAAACACGTGTGCACTCAGATTGCAAGCCACTGTCATGCCTGATTGCAGATGTAGCTGCAAAAAGAGACAAAAATGAATTGTCCGTTCTCACAGTCGTTGTGCATCTCACCACATAGTATGATATTTTCCTTGCTCTCTAGCTGTAGGTTGCATATGATTATTGGAGAATATCCATGTCTGTGTTTCTTTCCCATTTTAAAAGCATTATTTTAAGGGCAGGACTTTAAAATGAGAAACTTAGTACTTAGGAGACAAATGGCTTGTCATGCTTGTTCCCCGAAGAGGTCTGATATGCAGGAAACAGGCCTGTCTAAGTACCCAGTTTGGTCACAGGGTGCTTTTTAAAATGGTCTGCAGGGGTTTCACCAGCAGTGCTTGTGTTTGCAGTCTGCAAATCTGAGGTATGGTGCACTTATCTGTATGGTGCACTTATCTGTATGGTGCACTTATCTTGCTACAGCTGCAATGCTGGTTTTTTGCCATGTATACGCATACACGTGCATACATGTACATACACGTGTATGTACATAAACACACCCCCAATAGACATATTGAACAAAGTAAATATGTGCACAGATCTAAATGGTTTTGAAGAGTTAAACTTCCTGATTTTATATTTCTTTGGAGAAAGTTCATTATGGAAGGAGGTAAACAGTATAGAATCATGGGATAATCTGGGTTGGAAGGGACCTTTAAAGGTCATCCAGTCCAACCACCCCTGCAGGGTTGTTTTCCACTAGGTCAGGTTGCTCAGACCCTGTCCAAGCAGAGCTTGAATGTTTCCAGGGAACGGACATCTACCACCTCTCTGGGCAACCTGTCCTAGTGTTTCACCACCCTCATCATAATTTTTTTTCCTTTACATCTAATCCAACTTAAACCTACCCTCTTTTAGTTTAAAACCATTTTTGCTTGTCCTATCGCAACAGGGCCTACTAAATATATGTCCCCCATCCATCCCCTTTAAGTATGGAAAGGCTGCAATAAGGTCTCTCTGGAGCCTTCTCCAGGCTGAACAACTCCAACTCTCTCAGCCTTACATCTGAAAGCAAACAGCAGCGTTCAGTCTCAGTTCTTGCTTCCTTTCCTGGGTGGTAATGGCTAATGATGTCCCTATCACAAAACTTGGTTGTCTTTTATGCATTCATGCCCTCAGAGTATCCTTACTGTGCTTTCAAGATATGATACAATTATTCATAATGGGGTAATTATTTCCAATCAGATCGTGTAATGGAAACCAGTGTTGGTAGAGGAAAAACAAGTATTTGGCATGAAATCTCATGTGCTTATATGAAAGTTGGAACCTGCTACTATGTGTTATGAAGAAGGATGCAGTGCAAATCGGGAAAGTGTCTACTTTCATCTCTGTATCTCCTTGCTTGTCTTTCCCCCTCTTTTAAATAGTTCCTGCATGACAATGAGAAGTTGTGTTATGTAAAATGTTGCTGTGCTGATAAGAATGGTTTATGACATGATGATGCATTTATGGTACAGGTACCTGGAGCTGGAAAGCAGTGGTCATCGAAATGAAATCAGGTTGCATTATCGTTCAGGCAGTCATCGCTCCCACACAGAAGTATTCCCATACATTTTGGCAGATGATAAATGGCACAGGCTTTCCTTAGCAATCAGTGCCTCTCACTTGATTTTACACGTGGACTGCAATAAGTAAGTAAAAAGCGTGGTTTTATAAGAGTTGTCACATTTGGAACATTCCAGCTCCAAGTAAATTAAATTCTAACAATTTGGGACTATATTTTTCCTTTTCAGAATTTATGAAAGAGTTGTGGAGAAGCCCTTTATGGACTTACCTTTGGGTACAACCTTTTGGCTGGGACAGAGGAATAACGCACATGGTTATTTTAAGGTATGCGTTCCCTGAAAGGAAAAGAATGAACTGAAATAAAAATTATTAAGGGATTAGAGCACCTTCCATATGAGAAGAAGCTGAGAGATCTGGGATTGTTCAGCCTAGAGAAGGCTCGGGGAGCATCTTATTGATATATATATAAATACCCGAATGGGAGGGAATGAAGATGAGGGATCCACACTCTTCTCAATAGTGCCCACTGGCAGGCCAAGAAACAGTGAACAAAACCTGCAACACCAGAAATTCCATCTGAACATCAGAAAGCAGGTCTACTGTGAGACTGGTCAGAGCAAGACTGCTGTGGAGATTTTCAAAAGTCACCTGAACCCAGTCCTGTTGGAAGCACCTGGTGTATAGCAAGAATGAAGACATGAGTAACTTCTTGAACTGGAGCATAAATTTTGATTCCTCTGAGTCCATTAGGTAGCATTCATTGGTCACAACTTCTGTCTTTGGTTTGGCCTCAGTCTTCTCTGGAGCTTCTTTAGCACATGATGTCATTCCTGTGGATACCTTCCACACAGCAGTCCCATTTTGATCCCTGTAGGCATCCTTTTACTTGAGCTGCAAAATAGTTGATGATGTTTATCACAGACCCAATCACTTTTTAAAATGCGGCCTGCTAGATCTTTCTTTCAACATAAACCACTTTGACTATGGGTTTCACAGCAAGTTTTGTGCTTTTGTGCTACAGTCAGGTTTTGGCTGCTAAAATGCTGTTTGCTAAACTTAAGCTCCAGGTTGTATCTATGTATGGAGTTCCAGGGAGGCACTCAGATTTGTGAACTAAAACATTACTTTTTGTTTTCAATTGGATACGTGTTTCCTTTTCCTCCAAGAGACAAAGAGGAAGTCTGCTAAGCAAGCTGCAAAATTATATTTCTGACTCCAAGAATAAAATCAGAAAATACTAATGCATTGCTTAAGCTGACACCAGATACACTTCATTTATTCTACATGCTTATAATTAATACTTCTAAAATATTTCTTTTTATTTTTGTACCTTCTCAGTTTTTGACCTGATTATATACTTCTTTGCCAAATCGCAGTCACTACAAAGAAGCTCATTAGGTGTAGAAAATTAAATACTCCAGTAGTGGACTGCATTTTTGTGTGTGTTTCATTTCAAGAAAGATAAAATGAACCAAAATACATGGGGAATTTTGCCTCGGTTACAAATACAAACCAGCTTAACAGAAATGGATAGTTGTTAAAAATACAGACAAAATGTCCCAGCTCCCTGTTGTGGGAGAACGAGAAGGGACCTGAACTCCTGGTGAATGGCAAAATCCAGCTTACCTCACAGCTGATGCATGATGAATAAAGCTCCTCAAATAGTTGGAGGACGTTTGCTGTTGGTTAATAGCTAAATTATTTGAACGCTTGGCTGTGTGTTTGGTGAAGTGTGTTTTAAACTTGAGTGGGTTGGACCTTGCATGGGCCTCCTTTTTATGCAAGTGCTATAACTCGACATGAGTTTGAACTTGATTACGCTGAGGAAGGAAGGGCAGAGAAATTAATAAGTCTAGCTGTGGCTTTGTTGTTAAGTCAGAAATGTAGGCATGGTACTTAAGAACCCTCCTAGTTGCCCATCAGTGACATGCTTCTCTGTGAGTCACTTAAGTTGCTAAGTCACCCTGAGTCATTCCCTTGAGGTCAAAATTCTAGTTCTTTGCCTGTGCAATGCCTGTATTGAATAGCAGTGTATGGAGATGAAACATGAGGTTTGGCATTTGTCTTGCATTGTGTTCTTAGTGTTGTGAAACACTCCTTTTGCAAGTGTGCTGAAGCACGTTGCAATTATCTTTCTTTTCTTCCTAAGATGGGGTTTTGGAGATGCAGAGAGGGAGTCAAGGATGAAAGGGACATCTGGACTGAATATGATAGGATGGCTCACTGAAATTGCTCTTTGGCTTTTGCTTTTGGAGAGCTTCAAAGTGGCTACTAATTATATCTTAATGACTAGGGACGCACATAAATTCTGCCTGCAAACATGGGATCTGTTCTTCTGGGTGAAACTGTCCCTTTCCAGGTGGCATAGATGAATTTCATGCTAAACCTTCCTGAAATTCTTGTGACTCTGCAGCTGTGTAACAGACATGTGGTCTCTTGGAATTCTTCATGTTTTATGGAAAGATCCCCATCAAAATCCTAAAGGGTTTGCATGAATGTGTTTCTTTAATCTTCACTTCTATTTGACAGTTATAGCTTAGTAAAAAAATTTGCATTTTCTTTAAAAGAGTGTTTCAAAGTAACTGAAAGTGCAACTGTTTCTCAAATTACTTTTAAAGGTCATTTTGAAGCTTTTCTGCAATGGCTAACTAAAAATAACAATGCATTCAAAACAACCAAACTCTTGCCACATAATTACATCTTGACATTTAATCTTATGTCTTTAAAAATGATTCAGTATGTCTGTATTTGTACATCTATCTATTTTACTTTCTGTTTATTCTTCTCTCACAGCATTGGGTCCAGGCAAGAAGCTGTGTATATATAAGTATTGTTTTTATCAGGCAGTTTTTCTGTGTGGGCTTTAATGTTTTGCATAGCTAGTGGAAAACATAATTTTGACAGGTAAAAATAAAGCATCCTTTTTTTTTTTTTGTCTCCACTTACACATAGGGCATAATGCAAGATGTGCAATTACTTGTCATGCCTCAAGGATTTATTTCTCAGTGCCCAGATCTTAATCGCAGTAAGTCTATTAATTCTTCTACCATAAACTGAAAGGTGTGTTTTGTAGCTACTTTCTGACCTACAAGCTTTCTTAAAAACTTGAGTTTCAGTGAATTGGTCATCAACTTTGACATGATTGAACCTCTTGTGAATATGTTGGGTTTTTTTTAAATTAATATACATGTGTTGTTATTCTAGCATGTCCAACTTGTAATGACTTCCATGGACTTGTGCAGAAAATTATGGAACTGCAAGACATTTTAGCCAAAACATCAGCTAAGGTAATTTTTGCTAAGAGTCTTTGCATGGCAGAAACAAGGACTCTATGGCTTTTTAATTATTTGTGCATATGTGTGAATGTGTGTGGAACACCCCTGCGTGGTATGTTTATATGTCTGTATTTCTGTATCCATGCCTATACGTACAAATTCCCAGTTCAGAGATCTTTCTTGTGTTTGAATATTGTTTTAGTAAGCAGAATCCAAATCCCTCATCAAGGAAGGGGTTCATAGGTATTCAAGCTCTACCTATTAAGCTAACGAGACAATGTTGTAGATGTAATAGATGTTGTGCTTAGTGACAGGGTCTAGTGTTGGACTTAGAAGGGCTGGATAAATGGTTTGTCTTGATGATCTTGAAGGTCTTTTCCAAACAAAACCATTCTATGATTCTATCAATTTATGGGTCAATAAACCTAGAATGAAATAGGTTACTATGCTGATAGTGCTTATTGCAGCAGAACTTATTATTCCATGAGTTCTCTATACCTGAGCTGCCAAAGATGTAATTAGGCAAAATATGTGCAAGACAAGGAATGAAGAATCCAAACCATAATATTTTTCCTTTTTTCCCTCCCAGAATATCACACCAAAAGCATTGATGTGTGCTGGTGAACATAGACCAGTCTTCTGATTTTAAATATCAGTTCTTTAAATATCTGCAGGAATGCTGTTACCTGGCTGATTTGAAACACAAATGTTAAAAATGTCTTGGTTGAAATGAAGCAATAATTGTTAACATGTTGGTTTTGAGCTTTGCCTATAATTTTGCTCTCTACTGAGGTTCAGGTCTTTTGTGCATAATGAAATATCAGCAAGTACTTTATGTAGAGCAACATTCTCAGTCAGATCACACAAGCAAAGATGAAAAATCTGGAGCCATACCCATCTTGACCTACTCACTTGGTTTCCCTGATGTTAGAGAAAAATGAAATGCATTGTGTCCTGCTTCTTAATTTCCATCCCTGAATGTCTGATGATTATTGTGTTTGACAATAATTGTTTTATTATCTTTGATTGCATATATTCTCTCATCTGCATGCTTGAGGATAAAGGGGGAAAGTTTCAATCATGTTTATACTAATGTGGAAAACACAAATTCAAAACTTCTTTTTTGTGCAAACTGTACATGCAGTTGTCCCAGGCTGAGCAGAGGATGAACAAGTTGGATCAGTGCTACTGTGAAAGGACCTGCACAATGAAAGGCACGACCTACAGAGAGTTTGAATCCTGGACAGATGGTTGTAAGAACTGCACTTGCATGGTATGGCTACATTTTGAGTGGAGACTCAGGAACTAGTGCTTCTTCTCATTACAATTTTATTGAGGCAAATAATGAGAAAATGTCCACGTGTATTCTAGAAAGTAACAATGATGTACTAAAACCACTCTTCTAAATCTCAGGTATCAAGTACATTTTCCTATTGTTCCAGCAGTGCCAGCGTGTATAGCTCTCTCATATTTCATGACACCATATCCAGATACTTGGCTGTCATGTTATTCCCATGCACTGAGCTGCAAGAGGTTTGTCAGGATAATTAATTCCCTGCTTTTTGCCACTATAAACACAGCCTTTTTCTTAGCAAA
This sequence comes from Zapornia atra, assembly GCA_013400835.1. Lineage (NCBI taxonomy): Eukaryota > Metazoa > Chordata > Aves > Gruiformes > Rallidae > Zapornia > Zapornia atra. Next base: position 42,531 of record VZTU01008964.1, read on the forward strand.
TGATTTAATAAATCCCTTGTGTCTGATTCTCTTTGGTTGCCTTTGGATATATCTCAGTAAGTAATACAGAGTAAAATGTCAGGGTCATAGGGAAGCTCTGATATATCACAAATGAAAAGATTTGTTGGGTGGATGGAAGATTCCCAAAGGTATCTCAGCTCCAGAGGAGACTGCAAATATCCTTTCAGGTACCAAACCATGGCAACTTTGATGTTGGCCATTCACGTAAAACACATTAATTCCATTTGAACTCATTAAATGCCTAATCATTAGGCCATTTGAAATTGGTGAAAAGGTTGCTGTTGTCTGTATTGCACCTCAGACTGGTTTGCTGCTTTCTACAATTTGGTAAATGGTTCTCCTTAAGATTAGTCTAATTTTGATCTTTATACTTCTGGAGGGATAATAATTTTGCTTTTAGTGTTTTGTGATCCATGGGAAGACTTAGTCCATGGTATCAAATCTGGCTGGCAGCTATTTAAAATTCTTTGAATTTAGTTTAAATGCATTATGTATTTTTGTCTCAGATTTTTCTTGCAGCTATGGTATTATTGCTTTTTGGAAATGTATTGTCTCTTATGTAAAAATCAGAAGGCAGAATATTCCATGAGGTGGTTATTTCACACAAATCTGTCAATTTGCTGCTGATTAGCAGAATGTTTTACCTCCAAATAGAATTGTGTCTAAAAAAAAATTCAGATCATTATCATCTCAAAGAACACATCATGCATGTCTAAAAGATTGTACGCATCATATTCTAAAGGTATAGTTTCTGTTCTTGTAGCTATTAAAAGAACCATGTTAAAATGTCTTTTTGGGTGTTGTTAGAGAGTTCATGGCATTTAAAAATAGATTTTTAAGTTCCTGTGTTTGAGAACATCTCTACTCTTGCTAAAAATAGCTGCCAGTTAAGCTCCTTTTATTCTTCCAGAACGGTACCGTGCAGTGCGAGGCTTTGATTTGCCCAGTCTCTGACTGTCCGCTTAACTCTGCCCTGGCGTATGTGGATGGCAAGTGCTGCAAAGAATGTCAATGTAAGTTTTACAATGGTGTTTCCTTCTAATGAATATTTTGAGATATGTAAAGAAAATTGACCTTTCTGTAAACATCTCAGTGAAAAAACTGATCAGGGAATGAAATATCTGAGTTAAGGAATCGGGAAACTTGGACTTCTCTGAAGTATTTTGGGTAATTTTTAACCAGAAGGTTTTAATTCTGAAGAAGAATGTACCTTCAGCCTTATGTTGTAGTGCTAGAAATGAAGGTTCAGATTTATGATTCTTCTTCCATAATTAAGGGAAGAGAAAACTCATACTAGACCCAAGAGACCAGCAAAAACCAGACACCTAGAAATGTTCTTTCACAAAAGGTCAGACAGAATTATACACGAACCTGGATAGTGGTAATTTAATATTGTCATTTAAGATAGGTGATTACCTTTTGGGTTTATAGGATTTCAGTTTTGTTGCAAATAGGGCCAGAGAAGAGGAATTTTAGGTTAATCACTACCTGGATGGACTATATATAACATTTCAGGTTGATTTTGATTATGGATATGTGTCACATATGTGATGGTTATTTATTTTAGGCTACGGTGGAATCCATTCTTGAAATTGAGCATGACACATTTGTTTACTCTGTAAATGTTGAGATTTTTCTGTGTGTACTACTACTGCTATGTAAAATTCTTACAGGGTATAGAGAAATAGATGACTGGTTAAACTGACATGTTGTAAGATAAAATTCAGGAAGACGTTTTGTACTCCATTGATCTTGCTCCCACAGGAGTTTATTAATATTTAATTGTGTTAGAAGTTACACAAACCATCCCATTTTATGAAACCTTATTAACTTACTCAAGTAGATTAATTCTAATTGAGAGGAAATGAGAATTCAAATACTTTTTTTTTTTAACCAGCCACACAGAATTTCCATGCATATTAGATGGTTCAGGGAATTGGTAATTCAGGGATGTGAAATGTGTGGAGTTTAAGCCTCTATTGAATCTTTGACCATGTTGGCAGAGTTTGAAAACCTGATCTGAAGTATGTTTTTGTAATGTGCCACCTATGAATTGAGTTGGGAATTCTCCATCCAGATATTAATGGGGAATGCTCACATACAAGAATTCTTATAAAGTTGCTTTTATTGAGAGACTTAACAAAGGTCAAGAAATATGAATGAGCATATGGACGCTGACCCTGTTAGCACTTCTCCTTCCACTAAAGATATAATTCTGGTACAGCACACTGTGATGTTTATGCTCATATTGCCTTTTTGTTATTCTTAATATTATCAAAAGCCTTTTAGCTTCCAATGTTGCTAATTTGATGTCAGTACATAATTCAGTTCATAACTTACATGCACACATATAACTCTGTTGATAAACTACCAGAAAAATTAGTAGATCAAAAAACAGAAATAAAAATTTCTTTTGAATTTAACCTAATTTAATCTAAGTTATTTGAAGTGCCTTTAAAAAAATAATAAACAACCTTTAAAGTGGCCAAATCCCTTGAACCAAAAGACAGAGAGTGTAAATTGGAGTCCCATTGACAAAGTAGTTAAATTCCAGTGAAAGGGTGTAATGAGTGGAACTTAGAGGCAGTGATGACTGCAGGTCCTTCATTTACCCTCCAGACCAGTTTGGTGCAAATGCTGAGTTGTCACTGAGTTTATGTGTAAGTGCCGGCTGTCTATTGTCTTCCTGGTGTCTTCAGCTCAAGGTCTGAGCTGACTGAGGTCAGTGGGTTCAGCGACCCTGACGGGTCAAAGCTGAGTTGCACATTTTGGATAGGTTCCAAGAATAACTTTCTTGTTTTCAATTTTTGGATCAATATCAGGGGATGTAGCATCTGATTAGATTATGTAGAGTGAATGCAGATGGCTTTAATTGGGATAACAGTGACCAGCAATCAGGATCCCAGTTTTTGTTTTATTTCCTTTCTTCTTCTTCTTTTTTTTTTTTTTTCTTTTTTTTTTTCTCTTTGTTTTCCTGAGTGATTGAGGACAGATTCATTCTGCTTTAGGCATATAGAATTTGGGAATATAATCCAAAGTGACTTCACTTGTACTAGTAAATAAACTAAGGCAGACACAGTCCTGTGGCCCTGGGGCTAGGTGGCACTTGTGGCTCACATCTACATGGCTAAACTCTCCTCTTCTTCCTTCCCCCAGTAGAGTATCTGCATGCAGATGGCTGACTGGGAATGGCCTCTGATTAGTGCTGTCCCCCCAGCCATGCCTGGCGTTGCTTCAGAGCATGTTTGCTGCTACAAACTAAAATGGTGCCGTGATGTGTGCTAACGCTCAAACTGCATGGAGGATTACAGAATGCACCGAAGCATTTTCAAGCCTGTTGTCTTTTTGCTGTTTCATTTACCTGTTGTGTTTCATTTACTAGTCATGGACATCACCAGTTAGGCTCTCTTGATAGCCAGTGAAAAATACTGGTAGCCCCAGGGGACGTTTGATGCTGAGAGGAGGCTGGAAGGGATGGGGTGAATTGCCTGCTGGACGTGGACATCTATTTCCATCGGTTGTATGAGGAGCCCAGACAATTAGATTAGGTACTGAACTTTTAGACAGCTAAAGTTGTGAGGTTAATCTTTCCATCAGTTACTGTAATGAATATCAGGTATCTCAGATAGGAATGTGCTGGATTTTTAAGCCAGTTTCTGACAATAAGCAGTTATGCTAAGCGACTTGGGGGAGCCTACCCTACTGCCAAGCCCTAGGAATGGAACTTCAGCCCAGCCCAGTATTTACATATCGGACAGCACAGCTTTGTTGTATCTCATTTGATGACATTTTCAACACTTAGAAATTTCAGCTCAACTGACTCTTCATGTTCTTGTTAAATGTTTAGTTCAGGGAAGAACATTTAGTAAGGAATATTGTACTTGTTTGGGTGGGGTTTTTTTTAAACCAACATTGTTTTGACCTTGGTTCTTCTTGTGAGCCAATAGAAAAAAAACCCAACAAACCAACCACCCAAACACTGGCCTTCTCCCCAGTCTCTGTATCTTTGAGGACATTCAGACAACTTTTGTTTTGCCTTGTGCAAAGGTCGATGCTGGTAGTGTTAGGAATGGCAATGCATGCAAATTATCACTGTGTTTCTTATTAGTCCAAATGAGCTAAAATAAGCAATGATCTTCCAAGGCACATAAATTGGCCAGGGTGTTGGATATATGTTTCAGCTGCAGACGGGCTATTCAACACAAAATTCCATCCAGCTACCTGACCACACATCTAGATCAATGGGAGCTTCCTATGGAGAATTGTTCAGAGCTGGAAAGCAGAGACTACTTTCTTTTCTATTCCTGGTACAATTTTAAACCTATCTGAGAAGGTATGTGCAAGACATCATTAAATTCTTTTCTCCTCTGCAGGGACAAATGCATTGTGTGGTGATAGGCACTGATACAAATTGAGGAGAGATTAAGTTCCCTTACTGACCCTATAAAGTATTACTTTAGACCATGGACTTGGCTTAAGAAGTACAAGGACGAGTTCATTTATTTTAAGTGAATTGTGGAAGGACTGCCAGTGTCTTAGCAGCTGAGACAATTGGTACTTGGTCAGCAAATCTTTTTATGGTAACATTTTTATTAGTCAATGTATTAACACTAAGGCTTCACTTCCAATAGCTATGCAGTATATATTTTTTTTTTAATTGAGCCAGTGTATTTTTAACAAACTAGCTAATTTTCATTGTTTTAAGGCCAGAATTGATATTTGCACCAGTATCTGGTACAGTTATAGTCACCATCACCACGTGATGCTGCAGATACTTACAGACCTAATCCCAAACTATTTAAATCTATCCCAACAGATTTCAGTGGAGATTAGTCTGAGCCATTATATTCAAATCTGCAGGCTGTGATTTTTCCATGCACTTTTAATATTTTTTTCCTGAAATAGGGTATTTGATGGTTTTCTGGTGCCTTGTAGCCAAATCTATCCTCAAACAAGTGTTTTAAGCAACTGGGCTGTCTGTATTGGATCGGCTCACACTTCATTTGCGAGCAGCTGTGGGGGGAGAGAGTGTGTAAAGGGGTTTTATAACTTGGAAGGGATTTTTGAACAAAATAATTAAAACACAAATATGGACATGGTAGCTCTTACAACATGCATGGGTTTCTGCTGCAGTGATCTCTCTCGCTAGCTTACAGAAACATTTAATTTTATAAATTGAAATTAAGGGGATTTCCACTGTTGCTCTCTGTGATGCACTGATTTTTTTTTTCTCCAAAGCTACACACTCTTTTTCAAGCTCCATCACTTGTAGCCTACTGACACAGAGAGAAGGAGCTGTAAAAGCCCATCTGCTTCTCATTTCCACAGCAATTGACCATCAGCAAGAGTGTAATTTTTTTATCTAGAAACTTTGGGGATATTGATTAAACTTCCTCTGAAATTTATCACTTACCCAGGTGAACTGAAGCATTATGGACTTAAACCTGTGCTTCTTCTAAGTTTCATCTTTTCACAAAATTGCCACCTTTTTTCTGAGCTGAAGGAGCTGCACTGACTTGCGTTAGGTGACATCCATCAGTGGCAGGGTGGCATATCAGCCCCTGCCTTGTTCAGTTGAAAGCTGGAGGAAATTCTTCTGCCTTCAGTGTGGCACAAAGAAGAGGCTGAAGCTCAGAGGAATGATTGAACAGGCCATCTTATCTTTGCAGTAAATCAGAAGAAGGGGCAGTCTGGAAACTGAGGAGCAGCTCCAGCAGGCTGGCTGGGCGGGTGGGAGTCAGGGCTGTGGGGAGCTGGCAGGCTCAGGGGGACAGAGCAGGCATTGGTACTGTAGGAAGAAGTGGTAGTTTTTAGCAGTGAAGCAATGATTAGTCATTTATCATAGCTTTTAAAAAAACTGCACACATTAGAATGTAAAGGAGAAGCGACATTGTGGCTAATGCCAAAGATGAGTTGCTTTTTGCTTATAAATATTTATATCTGGCTTTTTAAAGAGATGAGTGCAAATAGAGCAAAAATTCTCTTATTTTGAGATTTTTTTTCTTTCTAATATGAAAAATCAGATAAATTGGCCTACTTCAGAACAATAGTAAAAGACATCTGCAATATAGGCACCACTGGATTATTTCCTAGAGCTGTGTTATTCATTATAACCTCCTGTAGTCAGCATGCAGAACTTCTGAATGTTATTCAACATTTAGCAGAATAGTGTCTGTTCAACCTCTGCTTTCTGGATTTTCTGTGATGAAATGATTCACATCATCCTTATTTCTTGGGCTTTTGACTCCCATACCCTGATAGTATCACATTGTAATGACAGATAAAAAGCATTACATAGGCACTTGCACTACTAAGATGAATTACATTCTGCTTTACTGTCTGTTTATACCATTATATTTCTTCACTGACTCTGTGTCTTCAAAAGAAAGGGAGTGTTTATTTTAGTTTAGAAATAGGACACAATTTTTCTGAAAGAAATACTTTTGAACTGAAAAAAAAAATATCCTTGAACTCATGTAGGTCAATAAAATCAGCACAGCTATTTTAGATTTACAAAGCTATGGTGGAAAAGCATAATTGATGACTGTATCTTTTGTGAATCCAGTATAGCTCCTACAATCTCAGTGTTTTACAGAACAGTAGGGGTTGGAAGGGACCTCTGGAGGTCATCTGTTTCAACCCCTGTGCTCAGGCAGGGCCACCTAGAGCAGGCAGCCCAGGACCATGTCCAGACAGCTTTTGACTATCTACACAGATGGAGACTCCACCACCTCTCTGGGCAGCGTGTGCCAAGGCTCGGTCACCCTCACAGTAAAACACAGTGATTTCTTGTGTCCAAATTGGTTTCCATGTGTTTCAATTCATGCCCATTGCCTTCTGTCCTGTCACCAAGCACCACTGAGAACAGTCTGTCTCTCTCTTTTTCATTCCTTTTGTCATGTGTTTGCATACATTGGGAACTCTGCAGAACCTTCTCTTTTCTTTACCAGCGTTACATCTCAGGAAGCTGAGCACTGAGACACTAAGAATGTTTTAGAGTTTTTCCTGTGCTGAGCTCAAACCCAGCTGAAGACAGGGGAAAGATTCCCCTTGGCTTTGGTAGGCTGGGCCAATCTCACTCTTGACCCTAGCTGATCAGTCTCTGGTATATTTTCCACAGTAAATCTAAAAAGATTTTCAAACTGCTCTTATACTATAGCAATATATTTGGGTTTGTATCTGTTAAATATCCAATAGAAGAATTGTCAGGGGCTTTTTGGCACAAAGCTTGTAGTCTCCAGTGACCTTTGCTCTAAGTTGGGCAGCACACTTCCATCAGACGGGAAACCCTGAGTCTTTTCACTTCCAGTTCCCTTCTGAGCAGGAATCTCACCCCAAGTATGCCTATTGTTCTGTGTAAATTAAAATACAGCTTATAGTAATTGGACCCCTCAGAATATTTTATTCCTATGTTTCCTTTCCTCCTTCTCCATGTCCTTTGCATTTCATTGTTCCGCATTAGTGGAGGACAACTGGGGCAGTTGGTGCACTGTGCCTCAGTCACACTTTTCATGCATCAGTGTGGGCTCCCTCCTAGGTGAGTGGCTTTTTAGCTATTCTGGACCCCATGCATTATGGAGCTCCACTGGGTGACTCTAGATCTGGGGGCAATGTAGCAGCATATGAGGAGAATTCCAGTTAATGGTGAAGTCACACAGGTTTAGTATTACTGGGTGCCTGAGGAATGAATTAGAAAATATAGCATGCTTAAGAAAATCCCTGTTTATTAAAATACATTACACTGTGTGTATGACAATGTGGTGGTTTAGCCCTGGCTGGTGGCCAGATGCCCACCAAAGCCTCTCTATCACTCTCCTTTTCAGCTGGACAGAGGGTAAAATATAGAGGCTTAGGAGTTGAGATAAGGACAGGGAGAGATCATTCTGCAATCAGCGTCATGGACAAAACAGACTCAACACAGAATAAAGGAAAGAAAACTCTCTAATTTATGACACTGCACTGCACACCCAGTGACACCAGAGTCGGGTAATGAGAAGTGCGATCAGATCTTAAAGCACCTCCCCCCACCTCTCCCTTCTTAGCAGACTTCACTTTAGCCATCATTTTGCCCCTTTTCTTCCCCTCCATTGTGCTGAGAGGAGGGGAAGGGAATGGCCGAATAGGGGTTTTGGTCAGTTCCTCACAAGTTATTTTGCTTAGCCCAGGATAGGGGGGCGGCATTCATTGCACACCCTTCCCCTGCTGCAC